>JAPMOQ010068140.1:736625-784837 GCA_026543055.1 Argiope trifasciata | reverse complement strand
TTATTAATATACATTGTTTCCTTTAAATTATTAATATACATTGTTTCGAATTATTAACAGACATTCTTTGCTTGGTGTCTATCATTCGAACCTGAATTGATTTCGTAATCTGTTTCAGTTTTCTAGCCTAGATTATTGACTTTATAGGTAGCCAGCCTATTTTTAGGCCATTAAAATAGTAATGTTTAATATATTTCTTTTAAATAATTCATCTCGTTATTTAAATATAAAAATGAATTTAAGGTATCCGACTACGATAAAAATACTGGTTATCGACTACATTGGAGATTTAAAAAAAAATCCTATTTTATCTTGTAGTTCAGAATTTTCTCTTACCAAAACGGTTTATATTTTCTAAGAAAAGCAAAGCTTGACCTATCATCCAGGGTCACATATTTTTTCAGATAAAATTTGTCTTTACCTTTAACTTGCTCAAAACTTTTAATTTTCATAAAAATTCTTCACCGTTAAGTGATATCCCCAAAACTAATTGAGGTGCTTACATAAAAATTTTAGCGTGTGTTTTAAATAGTATGGATAATGAAATGAACCAAAAGTTTTATTGTTGGTGAAACACTTTCTCATTTATAGGTGTTTTTAGAAAAATTAAGTTGTAAATATATAGTAAAAATGCATATAGTCGTACATTTACCCCATATATTCTTTGCATCTCAACATTTCGCTTAGATTTTGGTTCATTTCATTCATCCTTTTATTTTATAACTCGTGTACAAGGAAAAATAGGATTTGCTACATTAGAATTTTGTGTAGAGTGTAAACCATTTTGGTTAAATTTCATTAAAATTTACTACAAATTTCCCCATTTCTCAAAGTATATTATATTTTCAAATAATTGTTTTGGTATTCATGGGGTTTATTATTGACAATAAAGTTAAAAACCATAAATAGTTTCTAAAAAATCCAGTTTTTTTATTTTTCCTTCGAAAGTAGTCGGATATCTTAACTGAACCAATCTGCAACACATTATTGCACATGCAAGTTAAACTATGTAAATAAAAGCAGAAGGGAAAATTCCTTTGCGTTGTTGAGATACAAAGAAAACAATCTTTTAATCTTAGTTTTGGTGATTAAATTTTTAATAGATGAATTTTATAATATTAAAAACTTTGTTACAGATTGAGAATCAAATCAAATCAAATTATTTTCATTTAAAACAAAATGCACAGGAATGAAATTGGCATCATTAAGAAATTAATTTGAGTACTTAAGTAATGGAAACATTATTTTAAAATAAAAAATTAGAAATATGAGCATTAATTTTTATAAGCAAACTGAGGCGATTAGTTTTCTGGTGACTTTAAGCCCGTTTCTAAAACTGGATTAATTTTCTGTTTTTACGACCATTTCTTGATTATTATTTTGCTTCTTTTTACCTCTAGCTGAATAGAAGCTTCCAGGATACCGTGAATCAACTTCCTATCATTTTTTATAAAAGTTTGCATTAATTAGTTTAGTGAAATGAAATGAATTAAAGGGACTGAAAGACAATGATGTTTGAAAATAAGTGCAGCTCTAAAAGAAGTCTGAAACAGTCCTGTACATTTGACCTTTTCCATTTAACACTGAACGATTCATATGAATGATTTTTTTGTCGCTTACGTTAGCTCTCTCTAACTCTCCATTTTCACATTACATGCTTATATCAAATTATAAAATATAAAATTCCTTACATTTTAAAGCCTTCGTTTTTCTTCAAATTTTAATACTTTTGCAAATAAGGATTATAAACTACTTTTTTGTTTTCAGTAATTTAAGAACTTCGGGATCATCAAATGAGCTTGTTACCTACATGAAAAAAACCCATAAGAATGTGTTTTCACTTTAAAAAAATCATAATTGGGACTCCATTTGCTATTTTTTTTAGTTTCCAACAGTTCGCCAACTCCCTTTACTTTTGAGATTTTCATAGTATTTGTATGGTGATACTTTATCCTCCGACTCTTTATATTTTTACGATTTTCCCCTCTTCAACGTCGTTTGTGACCTCATACTGTGTGGAGATTCTTGACAAATCACTGGTCAAATGTATATCACTGAACATTCATTCATATATATATATGTGTGTGTTTGTGTATATATATATATATATATAACCTCGAGGAAATTCGTCATTCTTGACACCAAATCTACAAATTTGGATGAAATCCAATAAAAGGGTGTCTGCCCATTTGTATGTGACCACGATAACTAAAATAAGCACGATAAACTAGAAGAATGAAATTTGGGTAATAATTTTGTCTTAAGAAATATATATGGGCTTTAAATTTTAGACTTAGATTATCGCCTTTTTTGCCTTTGATAATCGATTGAAAGTGACTTTGATAATAGATTTCCAATGAATCTGAAAATAAGTTCACTTATTTATTAATTTTTTTCTATTCGAACAATATAGGAAAATGATCGTTTTTCTATTTGAAGTTTTATGAAGGAAAATAAAGTTTTATGATAAAAACGTAAAAATACTTTAATATATTCAATGTTATTCAATTTAATATATTCTCTCCCCCTGTTTATAAGTTTTAAATACACAAGAGTGAAGTTTGAATGAGCTTCTACACATTGCCATTTCAACAAAGCCTTAAATTATAGCAAACAATACTTCTTTCTTTGCTTTAGATGATATATAATGCAGACTCACATCAATTATTGTTTGATAAATATTTCTTAGCGAAACAAGTTTTAAACAAATGCTTGACATCCAAAAGTATTTTTAAACGACTTGGAATAATTGAAGAAAATTCTGCTTTTTATTATTTTGAAACTTACTCTTTAAACTCTTTAATTTCTATCAGGAACGTAAATATATAAGTACTTCTAAGTATCTAACTAGTTTTTATTAAAGTTTCTCAGAAATTTTATCTTTATTTAACTCTTTGTTATAAAAAATTACTCTTGAGTATTCTCTGTTATAGTAAGTAATACATTTAATTAGTTTCTTCTAGCACTTTTAGCAGTACTTTTCTCTGTATAAACATACTTTGATCTTATAACTTCTATAATTTCTTGTTTCTACAGTTTCATACATATTAAGAAATAATTCTGGGCTCGTTTAATGATATATGTGTGTAGCTAAGGAATGGCGTTTAGATAATAGTTCTTTTTATATTTAACAATACAAAATTGCCATTGTATCTTCTCTAAAAAGTCTCCAAAAATCAGAATTTTTGAAAGAGAATACTAAGAAAGAACCTCAAGAATACTTAAAAATTAAAATGGACTTTTATGGCTAAAAAACGTTTTCAGTTAAACACTTTTTTTTCTTTTAAAAAAATACTTAACAAAGAAAACCCAATTATTGAGATGCGTGGTTACAACATCTTCAGACCTTTTTGAAACTACAAAGGAATTTTCATCAGCAAAAGAGAGACAACCTCCTCCCTCCCACCCCTTCCTTTGACTGAGTACCTGATTCTTCAGAGAACATCTATATACTAAAGACCATTCTTTGGAACTTAATTATAAAGATCAGCAAAACGATTAAAAGGTAGGAAAAAAAGCTTTCCAAAGCGTTTCCAAATTTGTTTTTAAAGAGCATTAATTATCGGAAAAGGAGCCTTACTCAGCGTTTTCTTCTTGAATTTTCCAGTTGTAAACACATTTGCTTTAAGTTAATTAACGGTTTAATTTAAAACTTTATGCCGAAGTGAGCGGAGAATTCACTCTTACGTAAACTTTATACGCTCTTTAGCTGATAATCTATAGCGTACATGTACTTTTTTCAACCCTAGGTTCACAGCGAAGAATTCGTAGCTTTTATTCATTGCTGTGTTTATGGAAGTGTAACTGAAATAAAATTCATTAACGCAATTTAAATTAAAGTAAGATGCACTTCAGTTACTAAAATTTGCGAGCAAAGATTTATGATTTACTGACTGAATCTTATCTTGCAATTATCGCAATTTTTTTTTGGTTCGGAAACTTTTGCGATAAGCAATTTGAGATCAGCAGAGCGAAGCAAGTCCCTGTAGAGTCATAAGCCGTGTTTTTTTAAGCATGATACTCGGAGTGATTTTTATTTAACATTTTTAGTTATAAGGTAGGTGTCCATTAAAAGCTTAAATAACTTTGATGTACCTGCATTAAACAAGGTTTAATTAAAAAGAAATTTTACAGCAATACATTAGTGGGTTAAATTTTTTTAAATATAATTTAGAAGAATATTAAAAAAGCAATTACATTCGATTACTTTTTTATTTTTGTTCTAAGCATTCCGCTTCTATAATTTTGATTTTTAAAAATTCTAACTTTAAAGATGCTTTAGACAGCTTCAATTTTAAGATATTTTCTGGAGAAAAAGAGTATTAGAGGAAACTTTTGAAGACTTTTATGAACATTTATTTTTATTTACATATTTATTATGAAGCTAGCCTTTGGGAATAGAAGCTTATGAAAAATAATAATTCGTGATTATTATATTAAAATTTTTAACATCAATTTATTTTGAAATATCTTCAGAATTAGTTAAAATACTTTTTTCAACTCTTAGTCATCATTATCACATCTAATGTTTAATTTATAATGTAGTGATTCTCACGAATTTCATGATATTTTTTTATTTTCTAGCTATGGATATGCGGCTTTATTTGAAACAAACTTAATATTAAATTAAATAAAAGTTATGCTATTATATATGAGCATAAGAAACGTAAAAAAAATATTTGGAATAATTTTTGAAAAAGTTTTTGATAAAAAAATATTCAATTAAAAATAAAACATAATGAAATTTCCCAGGTAAAATTTCTTACAAAATATTTTATCTTTTAAATAAAAATAACCACTCTCCACATTTTATCATTTATTAAACACTTTAAATTAATTAAAAAAAGATTTGTGGATTGATCACTGGCTTAGTAAAAGGCTTACCTAGCCTTCAATATGGTGAACGATTCATGTAGTACTAGTTTGAAAATTCAAATGAATTAAGAGGATTAAATGTAAATTACAGTAATCAAAACTGTAATCAATGAACAAAAAATTAGATGATGCAGGGACAAAAGACAACCATAAAAATACCAGTGGAAAACATATTATATATAAGGTATATTAAGAAACTCATATAACGTTATATGAGTTACGTAATTTATCTGTCTAATCTAAATGAAAGATGTTCACTGTTGCACCTGCTAAAAATCTACTTCGTTCAATCGTAAGAAATTTGTTTAATTATGGATTGTAGTTTATCCGAAGAAACGCTACTTACAGAATTTTTCATGATTGAAATGTCGGAGAGAAATCTTATGGGAATACGATGCATACGGAAATATATCATGTACTTCAAATATCTCCTGAGCTGAAGATTCCATTCAAAAGTAGAAATCGAAGTCATCGTATTGAATGTGCTTGCATTCGTTTAACGAATAAATTATATGAACCATTCTCTGATGCATTTCATAAATATATATTCGCCTTCATTGGTTGTTCGGGAAAATAGCATCGTAGTCGTAAGAAAAGCCAAATAATCTTATGCCACTCAAATTTCATAATAAATGCATTTTCATAAGCTGTTCCTAAAATTTGTTTAATTTAGAGCATTTTGCACCTTGAAATTGCAACTGGAATATGGTTATTTATTACATCGTACTACGTCTTGTTTGATCATAAATACCTTACCAACACCTTTTCCAGACAGAACCGATTAAAAAGACGTTTTATTGTTTCCTGTACCATCACAAATGCTAGAACTTGATATCTGTCCAATTTTTAGTACAGAAGTAAAATAGCTACACACAATGGTTTACTTATGACATTCAAATTTCATAAAAGCTATTCCTAAAATTTGTTGTTTAATTTAGAATATTTTGCACCTTGAAATTACGATTGGAAAACGGTTATTTATTAAATGGTGCTACGTCTTGCTTAACCATAAATATCTCACCAAGACCTTTTCCAAACAGAACCTAGGACTTGATATTTGTCCAATTTTTGGTACAGAAGTAAAATGGCTACACACAATGGTTACATTGAAAACTTCGATAGAAGTCCATACTTCACATTCCATCCCTGCTGACCCGATTCGAGATAGGGGCAAATTTCGGCGGTGTGTACGTGACCCTCGTGAATCGATCTCCTCATCCCTTTCTTGCCAACTCGACAATAAGTATAAGAAACACGCTCTGTGTCAGAACCACGTTTTGAGATTCTTGTGCGTTCTACGTGACGATAACCACAAAGATTTCGCATTTTGAATTCTGTGTGCGAGGGACATACGTCGATCGAATGCGCAGATAAAAGAAACGCGGGGTGATGTAATAGCATACCATTCGCTGGGTCAGCTAAGGGGTTGGTGATGTCAAGTATTTTTGCGCATGAAGTTTATCGTCAGCAAAGGGTGGAAAGAGGGGAGGATCAGTGATTGTTGGATTGCTCATTAAAATTGCTACTATGTAGTCGGTTGTCATAGGAACGGTGGAGGATGGAGAGAGGCTTTATTCTGAGAGGATGAGTATAATGAGTTAAAGTGTTTAAGATGACGATGGGAGATCTAAGCAAGGATTTAAGGTTATCAGAACAGAACCAGCTTAAGTTTCCTTTAACTATTTCATGAATTATTTCGTCGGCATTTGTGCCTGGATAAATAAGCAATTGAGCTTTTCAGTGAATATAAAAATTATTAGGCGGGAAAAAACATGATTGCTATAAAACTCTGAAAAAAACATGATTGCTATAGAAATAAGATTTGTTGATATTTACGTATAAAATTGTTTTAAAAATGCATCTTTAAACTGAAGTGAATAAAACGCTAGAAAAAAATTAACTCTCATAATCTTACCATTGAAATATGCCTCGTATGTGAACATTTTAGATAAATTATAGTTTACGGATTATTTATTACGGATTATAGTTTACGGATGTTTTATTTTGTTTACCATAGAATAATATGAAACCTTTTATTTTATAAAATTTGATTCAAATATGAATCCACTGAATACTTGACGTATCTATGTAATCGAAGTAATTTTAATATTGAATTTTAATCGTTATGAATGGCTTATTTCTTGCATACAACTATCAAAATTTTGTAAATCGATGAACGAATTGCATGCGGGCGTGACAGTTACGCGATTAAGATACAAATGACATGGAATGAATATTGAATCCATTGTATCTCTTTTTTTAGATCCAATTTTAGAATTTGTTTTTCTTCAAGAATCTAATTTTCATTTTCATTTGTATTGATTTTTAAAGTAAATCGTTATTTAAACCTTTTTCAGACCTCTGAATTTCGTAGACATTCCGTAATTCGATTTTATTATAAATAGATGCAAATATTTTAATGTAATGTGGCTCAAATTAACCGAAGACGGTTTTTGTGCCATAAAATAGTGGTGCACAAACTAGAGGTCGCGACCCCTGTGGGGGTCACCAGAAGTTTTTTGGAGGTCGCCAAATTTTTATGAAATGCATTATCCCTGCATGCTGCATAGCATACAGTGTACATATAAAGAGTGAAGCGCCGTCACTCACTGTTTAATTGCAATTTCATGCTGTCCACTCTTTCTTTGACCGTAATGCGTAATGTATGTAAATTGTGAAGACCCAAGTTTTTCACTCCGGTTGATAGCGCCCTCTTCGCGGTAATTCGCCAGTTTTACTGAAAAGCGTCTATTTGACTAGACATTAACCGCAGGGAAAGGGCAAAAATTTGCCTCCGTGATCAGCCTACCAGATGGCGAGGTACGCTGTGTATCTGATAGCCAGAGTGATGACACTTGAAGTTGTAGCATGTAGCAGTTGGCCTGCAATTGTTTTAGTTTATCCCCGAGTTTTATCATGTGACATTATGTAATTATGATTTTTTATATTTTTATCGGGCTTTGCTACTCTTTGTTATCAGGTATGTACTATCATTAGAGAAAGATCTCTGTAAATTTTATTGAATTTCTCGAAAAAAAATGATAAAATTTTATATTTTATTTGTTTTAGTTTAAATAATTTAACCCCCATCTTCATAATGGATAAATGGGTAATACGTACACCAGGTACATCTTCAACTTACAAACAAAGAAATACTGATGAGGAGTCACAACATACTGAACTAAATGCCCGATCTAAAAAAATAAGAAAATGCAATGGAGAATTTATTATGGTTTTACATTTTGTGTTGCTGATGATGAAGAATGCCCGATATGTGTCATTTGCAACAAAATAGTAGCAAATGAGAGCATGAAACCAGCTAAATTAAAAAAGCACCTGGAAACTAAACGTAAAGAAATTCAAAATTAAACATGCCGATTTTTTTTTCAAAGACGAGCTGAAAATCTGAAAATTCAAAGTGCACATTTAAAGAAATTTACAAGAATCTTATCTAATAGGAAAAACAATGAAACCCCGTACAACTGGAGATTCCCTTATCCTTCCTGCAACAACTAAGATGACATCACTTATACATGGCGATAAATATGGAAATGAACTAAAAACAATACCATTATCAAGAGATACCGTGTCTCGGCTGATTTCCGAAATGTTACGAAATATCGAGTCAGAAGTCATAAAACGTATACAAAATTCATCTTTATTTGCTTTACAGGTGGACGAGACTATGGATATTACTAAAATGTCACAACGAATGATTTAAGTTAGGTTTATTTTTAATGAAGATGTAACAGAAACGTTTTTGTGTTGCAAAAGTTTGGAAGGAAAAACAACTGAAGAAAAAATATTCGAAGTAGTAAATGAATATTTTAAAACAAAGTCCCTTACCTGGACAAACTGTGTTGCGGTTTGTACTGATGGTTCTGTAGCATTAACACGTTCTAATAAAGGGCTCAGAGGCTTAATTCAGAAGGTGACGTCTCATATGGTATTATTTAATCACTATATGATTCATTGGCAAGCTCTTGTTACAAAAGATTTGGTTGAAGAGTTGCACAACATATTACAAGACGCTGTTTGTTCAATTAACTACATTAAATGCAACAGCCGTCTCTTTTCAATACTTTGCAATGAAGTGGGTTCAACGTATGAGAGATTACTGTTACACACCGAAGTCAGGTGGCTTTCATGTGGGAAAATACTACGACGGATATTTGATTTGAGAAATCGAAAAGAAACATAGCTGGAAGTTATTACATCAATGAAGTTTGGCTAGGGAAGCTGAGCTATTTAGTTGATATTTTCGAAAAACTTAACGACTTGAATTTCAGCTTGCAGGGTGAGAATCCAACTATCATAACTGCAGCCAGTAAAATTCAAGCTTTTAAGAATAAGCTTAGTCTCAGGCAAACGGAACAATAAAAACAACACCGAAATGTTCCTTTGCTTTAACGATTTTATCACGGAAAATAATATAGATATATCTACATTTAAAAACATCATTTCCAATCACACTGAAAAGTTAAAAAACATTTTTTCGAGAAGATTCGAGGATTTTCCTGAAACCGATTTTGGTTGGATTCGTGATCCATTTTCCTTTGACATATGCAGTTCAACTCTTCAAATTAGTAAGAAAGAGCAATTGATAGATCTAATTAGTGATTATACTCTTTGAAATCAATTTAAGACTCAGCCTTGCTAAAAGTTTTGGCTATCCGTAGAAAAAACGATATCCTATTTTATGCAAGAATGCCATCAGAGTGTTAATACAATTTGCATCAACGTATTTATGTGAAACTGGATATATCAAATTTGTTTCAATAAAAACTAAATACCGCTCGCGTTTAAACCCTGAAGATGATATGCGAATTGCAATTAGCAACATATATCCAAACATCGATGTGATAATTAGAAACTTGCAGCCAAATACATCTCATTAAAAGGCAATTTACTGATTTTTGTGTTATACAAAAAGTATTTTCTGAAAATTATAAATAAAATTAATATGAGTCAAATATGATGATATTTTTATTCGATGAAACGAAAGAAATGCGCGAAATATACATCGTATTTGTGAACATTTATCTCTAGGGGTCGCAGAAAATTTTCTCTCTACGAAAGGGGTCGCAGTCGAAAAAAGTTTGCGCACCACTGCCATAAAACACAAACCATTCAACTAAAGCCCATTGCCGTTATTTTTTACAGCAGATGATACAATAATAAAGAAATATAAAATTCTTAACACTGTTGTTTATTTAGATACATATTATTATTTCTAGAAATTGTTCATATTTCTGTTCAGATATGGTTTAACTTGCTAGGACATACACCACAATTCAGATATAAATAGATTGGTTAAAAGGGCAAAGTAAAAGTAAAATTTCATTATAACGACAATTTATTGTATGAAAGGCCTGCAATGTCAATTTTATTGACATTACTAATAGTTTTACTTAATATTTACTAAAACCGTTACAATTATTATGGTAAATTTGAAATATTAGCATGAATTTTGTATTGATCAAGCGGTTTGTTTAAAAACAAACCCTCAAAATATTTTCGGATGAACAGATCTTTCAACGTTTATTTTTTTTTCATCAAACTCTTTCTGAGATTCTTCTTGTTTGTGATTTTTGTTACTTTTTTTCTGTCATACATCTTGTTGTGGGATGATAACCAACAAATATCTTGTCGTTGTTACTTATGGCACTTGTCATAGACAAGCCCGACGACTAAGTCAGCAATTTTAAGGCGAGTTTTGGGCCGTAGATTCTGATTGGTACAAGCCCCTGAGCCCAGAGGACAGAAGTCTGACTTCTAGCTTATACGAAGATGACATTCAAACACTCGCCTGCACAACCCCTTTTTACAAAGGGATACACCCACAGATAGAATACAGAATAAAGAACAACCATGCCCGAACCAAAGCTCGAACTCGGAAAGCCCATATCATGGTAAATATGTGCTATCCCTAGACTAGGATGTCGGCACAATTATCTTGAACGTATGCTTGGTTAAAAAAAAAACACGAACTATATTTTCTAGAACTTGTTTCTTTTCTTCAAATTGCTTTTTCTATTATATATTCGCATTTTTTAAAGGACACAATAACAGAAAAGCAAACTTTTCTGAAATTAGTGTAAATTCTATAGACGTTCAAATTCTAATAATTTCCAAGATATACCTTTTTGGTTGAATATATCAACAAACCTCACAATCATTGCATATGCCTTAATAAACATTGAAGCGGTAATTATGTTATTTTTGGAACTAGTATTTTGAAGTGGAATTTTTTTCATCCAATTACCATAATCATAACTGTCACTTTAAAAAGAAAATCTTCCAATCTCTCCCCTCCAACCATTTTAAAAAAGCAAAATCTTGTTTATTTTGCTACTCTCCCCATCCAAATTGCAAGTTGCTGATTGCAAATGACGAGTTCGGAATGAAAATTCTAATTATCGTTAATTTATATGCCATACCAAAAGCGTTGATTAGAAAACTAATCAAATTCAACTAAAAAAAAGTTATAAAAAGTCCAAGTTAAAAAAAAAAGTCTACTCGAGAATTACTGCAGTCCCATATCATGTACATGTATATTCTTGAGGGTTTTGGTATGCATAAAATTTTATTAACAATAAAAAAAAAGCAGTTTGGGAGGGAGAGAAAAAAACGTTATTGTTTAGGCGCTAGTGAGAGTCCTACATCAAATAAGGCAATAATTAGAATCTAAAGCCATTCTCACTGTTAAATTTAATTTTTTTGGGTTCGTCCTTTGTGATAAAATGAGTGGAAAAAATATCAAAATGAGACGTGTGTGCTGTTTTTGAGATGAAGTGTGAAAAAAGGGGAAACTTTTGCTTCTCATTAGTGTTTTGTTTGAAAGGGGAAATTAATTTTTTTATGTTAAACAATTACTTTCTTTTTTGGGTTCTGCTGTTAATTTCAGACATATTCGGAATGGATCCTTTAGACCATCCATCCATCCATGCAAATGAAACATTTCTTCTTCAAAAATGGTATAATATGAAAGAAAAATCTATAAAAGTGCCACGACAATTTTTTGTATGGGAGTGAAAAAGTTTACATTATTTCCATCGTTATGTTAAATTGAATGGAAGTGGTGTTGTATTAATTTTTTTTAAAAAAAGCACGCTTATTTTATTTTTATATTCCTTATATATTTAATGAAATGAAATAAAATTATTCAAATAAAGTATAAAAAAATTCTTTTCAATTACCTTTTTTGATGAATAAATATGATAAGATGATAATTCTCAGTTCAGCAAAAATTATTAAAAAGGAAAGAAATATTAAAAAACTCATCAAAGAAAATTCTCAAAAGAGAACAGCAATAAAAACATTAAATAAATTAAAATTTATTACTCTAATTTGGAGTTCAAGAATGGCATTGAGGAAAGCATGGTAACAGCGCCAAATATTTCATTTATTCCTTTGATATCGACTTGAACTCAAAACATTTTAACACTTTCAACTCTATCGACGAGATATCTCGTCTTTCAGAAACTTCCAATTACAGGTTTGGTGGGCTCTAATTTGTCTCTTATGCCAGTTTAGATTGATTGAACATATCTGAAAAATACCTTTACTTTTTACATTTTTTTCTATAAAAACTAAACCTGTTATTGGAAATATCTGAAAGACGGGATATCTCGTCAATAGCGTTGAAGGTTTAAACATCCTGAAAATTACGAATATGTTTGAGTTTTTTTTTCAATTTTAATTCAAGCTGCAAATTGTGACTACTTATTACACCCTACGAATAAACTCTCATAATGCAAAATATGATCTTTTTCCATGACGAGTATTTTCGTCAAAAACAGTTCACGTTAAATCTGTGGCAATTTACAATGGATACGAATTTTTTTATAAAAGTATACAGGAAAAATTATTTAGATATGAGGATACAGTTGGATATGAAATTTCTAATCAAATCGTATCGAACATCAATTGTATTCGTTTATGCTATTAACATTGAATAATTACCCGCCGATTCAATCATTTGAATTCGCCGATAGACATAATTTTGATAGATATCTCATTCTATTTTAACTTTCTACGTCCGTGGAAAGTATGCTTACCATCAAATTCATGAGTTTCTGTGTGAATATATGTGGTTTGGCATAATTTCTGGCAAACTTTTCAATAAAACAAAAACTTGGATGTTTCATTTGCTTATCTCACACGAAATGGTGTTTTGATTTGTTACTTAGTTTCTATATAAGTTGATTATATTATATCAAAGATTAAAGTTATAACATTAATCCTTTTTATTTTTTCTAGTTATAATATGCTAAAATATTTCTAGAATTGAGACAGCTTTAAGAAAAGATATTCATTTATCATAAGATAGATTTAATTTTATTAATTGATTTGGATAACTATTAATTAAATAAAGGACTAGATAAACCATTTTGTGCGAGATAAGGAACTGAAGCATCTAACTTTCTAATTGAAAAATTTGTCAGAATTTATGTCAACGTACATAACTGTATAAAAAAGCGATGGGGGAAATATATTTCCCCCATAAATTTCCCCATTTGGTGCGAAATACATTCCCATGGGGATAAAAAGCATTACTGCTGGTGAATGTTAGTTAAATTTCTAAAAAAATTACCCCGAGGTTTTTGCTCTTTTCTTTTTTTTTCTACTGGTTGTAATTTTGATACGGTTGTATTCCTTTCTATTTGGCTTATTTTTTTTTAATTAATTTAGATTCAACTGTATTTTAGTTGTAGCTGTATTTGCGCTCACTAAATACAATGTTTTTTTTAATTTTTAAATTTTAAAGTTGTTTGAATCCGAAATAACTTTTAGTTTCAATTCCGATTTTTAGTTGCGATTCCGTAATTAGTTTTGTTTACATAATTATATTAATTTAGATTTGTTTCATAAATAGATTTGATTTCATTTACTTTTCATTTTTGTTGTTTAATTCCGAAATAAATTTAAATTTCGATTTCGGCCTAATTAGTTTTGATTTAATTTTTGTTGACTAAGGAAATGGATCTTAATTATTTTAGTGCTTTTATGGTTGTTATATATACCAAATTTGATACCATTCACAGAAACGCGAAAAATTCGTTTTGTATATTGCAAAAGAACATGAGCCATTAATACAGTTTATAATTAGTTACTAAAAACGTTAATTATGAGATAATTTCAAACTTTTGTTTAAATTTTTAAATGAAAAAAAAAAAAAACCATGTACCATGTAAAATTTTATAAGAAATTATGAACAGAAACGTTAAACATACGAGTTATTCATCGTTTTGGCTTAAGAAAGTTTTATATATTATGAATATATTATTCTGCTTATATATTATGAATTCGCTGTTGCGACACGCTCTCATAGTTATAGTTTATGAGTCGCTGGCAACCAGTTTCGCTTCAAGTATCCTCCCAGTCGTGACAAATATTCGAGTGATGCCAACAATTTTCGAAAGGGGTAGCCAATGCAAGCACCACTATAATGAAGCATGCGCAGTTATGAATGATAAGAATCTCAATCTCTGTTAGTAATGATGGGAAATGTATGTTTGTATGTGGACATGTGTATTCATTTCTATAAGCTAGGCTGTCTGACCGAGGTCTACGAAAATCCACTGTATTGTAACTCTACTATGTATGTATGTAAAGTTCTCCGTTATAACTCCACTATATATGTATAAAATTTTCTACTATATTATAACTCCACTGTAAATGTATGTAAATTTCGCTACCCCTATATTAAAACAATATTTTTTATCTATATTTCCACGTTTCAAAGGCTATTCATAAACTTTGGTGTGTGGAAATATACATTTTTGAGCAAATTCTTTTAGAAATATTATTTAGAATTTTTATCATAATATGTTAAGCGAGATTTGTGTGTATTTCCTCGATAAATCTCGAAAACTTGCACAAAAATATTTTTTATATTATTTGAAATTTGATTTTTCAATTGCAATTAGTCGCCATTTCAGTCCTCTTGGATATGTTGGCAATTTTTTAAAAGGGTTTTTACATAATATTCAACAACGTATTTAATCTTTGCAAAAAAATTGTAATGATCTGCATTATTTCATTAAATATTTAATTAGTAATTTTCTTCCATTATTGAAAGCAAAAAAAAAAATGTTGTTTAATATCTGTATCATTTGTTAGAAAAGTAATAAAGGGAAATTATAACTTGAATCCCACCGAATGGGGGGGGGGGTCACCTAAGATATGAGGACAAGAAGTTTCTGTAATGGTCTTTGGGTTCGTCTCCCTGATCAGTATAAAAATGGTGTTGAGTCGATTACCTTTCACAGATGACAGAACGTGCTTCCCATGGGCAGGGAACTTATATTATACCTTAGGATGCAAATTTAGTTCCCGCCTATACTTTCGAGACGTTTCGGTCATTCATATTTTATCCATGTGCCTATGGGCGGGACCTGAAATTTATAAGGTAAATGAATCTGAAATTGTATTTTTACTTCACATGTGATGTTATAGGATTTGTCTGCATTATTCATTGCGAGTATGATCCCTGCTAGAGTATATGCAAAGCGTTTAAAGTAACACGACAATAAAATATACCACATTTTGATTTTAAAACCTTTTCGTGGGATAAATAATATTCAATTTATGCATAAGATACTTAATTAAAATACACTGAAGTGACAAAAGTCATGGGATAGCAATATGCAAATATACAGATGGCAGTAGTATCGCAGCGAAAAAGTTTAAATGCGCAGTTCGTTTTCCTTTCATTTGTGTTCAAGTTATTCATGTGAACAGGTTTTTCGTGATTTATGGCGGCACGACGAGAATTAACAGACTTTGAACGTGGAATGTTAGTTGGAGCTAGACGCATGGGTCATTCCATTGCGGATATCGTTAGTGAATTCAACATTCCGAGATCCAAAGTATCAAAAGTGTGCCGAGAGTATGAAATTTCAGGCATCCCATCCCATCATGGACAGCGCAGTGGGCGACCGCCTGCACTTAACGACCGAGACCGCCGACGTCTGTGTAGAATGGTCAATGTTAATAGACACGCAACACTTCGTCAAATAACTGCAGGAATCAATGTGGGACGTACGAGGGACGTGTCCGATAGAACTGTGCGGCGAAATTTGTCTTTCTTGGGCTATGACAGCAGAAGACCGACTCGAGTGCCTTTACTGACAGCACGATATCGCCTGCAGCGACTCTCCTGGGCTCGTGAGCATATCGGCTGGTCCCTAGACCAGTGGAAAACTGTGGCGTGGTCAGATGAGTCACGATTTCAGTTGTTACGAGCTGATGGTAGAGTTCGAGTGTGGCGCAGACCCCACGAAGCCATGGACCCAAACTGTCAGCAAGGCACTGTTCAAGCTGGTGGTAGCTGCATAATGGTGTGGGCTGTTTTTACATGGCATGGACTCGGTCCTCTGGTGCTACTGAACCGATCATTGACTGGAAATGGTCATGTTCAGCTGCTTGCAAATCACTTGCAGACATTCATGGACTTCACGTACCCACACAACGATGGGAATTTTTATGGATGACAATGCGCCATGGCACCGGGCCAAAACTGTTTGCGATTGGTTTGAAGAACATTCCGGACAATTCCAGCGCATGATCTGGACATCTAGATCGCCCGATATGAATCCCATCGAGCATTTATGGGACATCATCGAAAGGTCCGTTCGTGCCCAAACTCCTGCACCATCCACACTTTCACAATTATGGACGTCTATACAGACAGCATGGCTCAATATTCCTGCAGAGGACTTCCAACGACTTGTGGACTCCATGACACGTCAGGTAGTTGCACTTCGCCGGGCAAAAGGAGGACCGACACGATATTAACAGTCATCCCATGACTTTTGTCACTTCAGTATATATTCAAACAATAACTCAAAAGAAAACTTGGTCTTAAAAGGATATTAGTTTTAATATTTATTGGAAAACTGGATATGTGCACTTAATGTCTCAGTGTGCACTATCATTAAAGAAACAATTAATGCTCATGACTTTTTTTTTCATTTATGTATCTTATATATATTTTAGACTATTTGGATGACATTTTCAATCATAGATTTTGATTCCAATGTATTTTATATATGATATTTCTCATTCTTTTCCTTTACTTTTTATTCTTTTCTTTTCTTTCTTTCTTTATTTTTTGGCCATGAATGTTTATTTAGAAGAGAGCTTCTGTGGAAAATATTTTAGCATGTTGATGTGGGTGGCTATGAATTTAGATTCTAATAAGTGTATTGCAATACCTAAACCGAATGCCTATTTTAGATTAATACAGAAGCTCTTATACTTCAGCAAAATTGTGAATACATAAAGATTAAGGTAATATGAATGTCTTTCAAGTATTCAATGATAATTTATAAATAAAATTTCAATCATTTTCAAAGTGTTGTGTGTTATGATATAGAATATAGGCAAAAACCAATCACAAATCTTAAGTAATTGCAATGGTGCAAAGAGACTTCACTTAACTACTCGCTTGAGTTCGACTCAACTCAACTAAATTAATCGTTATTCTTTTGTCTGCTCTGTTTTGGTCTTAAGGTTCTCGTGGAAAGAGAACGATTATTTTAAAATATTTGGAACTCGGATAATAACAAAGGTATCTCCAAAATACTTTAAAATTTTGGTTCTTCATTTTTGTCTCAAAGTTCGCCAAATATTTTGAAATTTGTTGTTGAGATCACTGTCCTAGCATTCATTCAACATTCTTTAGATAAATTTGTAAAAAGCAATGAAGCAATATTACAAGTTTGCAACCACATTAAAATTAATAAATAGTTATACCAAATTAATTGCTTGTTAGAATTATAACATGGCAAAATACGAAAGCAAACTTATTTGAACATGTATAATGTAACAATAATTTCTAAAACATTTGGTCTATTTCTGATACAACACGATTTAGTTGGCTCAAAATCTTGGCGCATTCGTACAAATCAGTATTCCAAACCTAAAAACTCAATTTGAGAAGCAATCCCTCTCGTATATCCGGCAGAAAGTCAGTTTTAAATTGCAAGTTCAGATTTCGCAATCCATCAAAAGTCAGGTAAGGATACGATCCAGATATTTGAGGGTTTGCAACATAGTACTTCGGAATTCGTTCTCATCCGTCATAACGATTACGATCTTGTAAAATGGAATCGTTATCGATTTAGGACAGGTAGAGAAAAAATAATCTTTTGCCTTTTCCAATTTCAGATCCACTGCAGTTGGTGGAATCCAAATCCTTGCATTACCATTCGTGTAGTATTTTGGATAGGAATAAATTACGTTGCTTTTTCGATTTCAAAATTTTCATCTTATTTTTGTGTCTATTTTTTGTTATTTAGTAGAAATTTTTGAAGTAAAAACTGATATTTAAAAGAAATTCTTGCAAATTCTTAGCTTATTTACATTGTAAACGAGAAAGAGTGGTCTCTTAGGAACATTCTGGCATATTCTCTAATATAGATATATCGCTCTCCCAACATACAATTGTGGACCTTGGGTAAGGCCAAGAATGTCTTGCATAGCATTTTATTCCATACATAAACTATAGTTTTAAAACAGAGAACTTCAAACTGTATGTAACGAGTAATCTCTTATGATTTGTTTTGGTCATTAATCAGTGGCATTCTGTAGATATAAGAATACAGAAAATCAATGTGTCTTTTTCAATGCCTTTTTCTGATTGATTGAAACCAATATAGTTCTATGTTGTTTATAATTCTGATTGATTGAAACCAATATAGTTCTATATTGTTTATAATTCTGATTGATTTAAACCAATATAGTTCTATAACAAACCTTGCTATAGAATTTCAATAGTAGTTGAATAAGCGGACATTAGTATTGAAATTCTTGCACAAAATTTCAATAGTTGTCACTTATAATTCCACTTATTTCAGTCATTGCATTTACATACATGAGAAACACAAACCAACAGACCATCCACCGTTTTGATGGATTTGGCTTTAACTTTTATAATCTATATATTAGATGCTAAATCTGGATATCAAGTTTTACCTCTTTACATTTTTAATTATAATTGTTTGTACTTGAACAAGTGGATAGTCCTCTGAACGAATTTCTGCCCAAATTTGATTGACATTTTAATGGAAATATGTTTTTTTGACTGTTCGAAAATAAATTAACCCGATTATTACAAAAAGTCGAGAGCTACATACATAAAATTTAGTAAGCAGATTTAAAATCTATAGCAGAGACATCTATCAAATTTTGAGCCAATTCTAACAAGGGGCTGACCTCTGTCAATCTGTACTTGCAGAAACAAGATGCTAAATGTGATAATTCAAAAACGTAATGACTTAAATATGTCGAATTTTGTATGGGATTTTGTGACTACAAGTACAGTTTTGTATCTATGTATTTTTCTTTCAATCAGTTTAGAATCTGTTTAAAACATAAATTCATTTTTAGGTAATATTAAAGCCATGCAAGGTATTATTTACCAAAGAGATGATGTATTCAGTAAAAAATGTTAAATTCATGCCAATGGTGAATATTTCGTTACTATTGGATGTCAATGTTGCAAAGCATTCTCTGGCACGGAAAATCTATTAAAGATTATAAAGTTTAGGAGAGACCACTCTAGCTGGTATTAAGATTAAAATTGAGATGCAATTAAGATCGTGGTGAGAAGGATTGAATGATCGAAGGTCTAAATTTCTGGACAAAAGCGCATTTGACCTTTTCTCCTGGTTCTTCATTAAAATGATTCAGCGCCAGAAAAAAAAGTAATTAGGATGATTAGAAAAAGCGTGAACATTTAATTTAATGTTTTTCATATGAAAGAGGGCGAACATCAAAGATCCTCTAATGGTGCTCGATTAGGCTTCATTAACCTGGATAGAAGCTTGAGAAATTGCTCTCTTTAATGGGACTGAAGTTTAAGTAATAGTACGAGGTTCATTTAATATGAGCCAACATTTACTTTTAGATATCTTTATTTTATTTGAAATATTTTTTTTTCATATAGGTAAATAATTTTTAAATAATTTAAAATTTAAACTCAAGAAAATATGATTGAATTTAACTGAGTTAATAATTTTTTTTTAGCTATTATAAATGTAAAATATAATATAATTTTGATGAAAATTGTTGTGAATAGGAAAGTCCGAAGTTAATTTCAACTAAAAATTTTATTCCATAGTTTTGAAATAAATTTATGGCAAAAATATCGTATAAAAATGATTAGTTAAATAAAAATTATGAAACACGAATCATAGATATAAGCTATCGTTAAGTCCAATATTTTTGATGTTTTATTTTTTATTATATTCTCCTAAAAAGCTAAGAATAATTATTTATACTCAATTTCTTCGAGTTCAGGTTGTCCACCTTTTACAAATATTTCATGTAGATTTTTTATAATTGATCGGTTTTAAATGAAAACAAATCGTATATCAATTCTTATCACACATAAAACTATCATATGAATCTATAAAATATTAGTCAATAAAATCAAAATTTAGTACTTTGTAATTGTATGTTTCTACTTGATTAATCATAATTGAAATTTAATTAAAATATCAAAAATGTTTTATATAAAATGTAATTATAGTTATAGATAGAAAATTTATTGAAAAAAAGTTGTATAATTTTATTTTGTTTTTGTTGTAGTCTACGAAAAATATGTTTATTAATTATTCTCATAAGACTTCTTTAAATGCGGCTTATTTGAGCATTATTATTTAAATAATTTTTATTGCGAAAAATGGTAGATAAGTTTGAAATTTGCATAAAGCACTGGGAAATTACCAAAATAAATTACCACTTTATAAAAATTATATATAAAACACATAATTGGTAAAAGTTTTTATCTTTTAAAAATAATGTTGTAGAAGAAAATAGTTTGTACACAATGTTTACAAAATTCTTTGATCATTTCTAAGGTAATTTTATCCATTTTAAGTAACAAAGAGGCTATTTTCAAGACATGGAAAATCTAATAATCTTAATCCTTCTATAAAACCCTTAAAAACTAGATATTAATACTGACATTATTTCTTACTAACCGCCTTTAACTACCAGCTGGTTCGCCATGAGTAATGTGGAAAATTTTATTGAATAAATGATTTAGATGTTGCAAACGATTATAGAAACCTTTACATTTATTTTTTTAGAAAATATCACATTTTATATTTTTTTATTGTATCCAGTCACGTGCTAAAAGTTGCATTTCTTAAAATTTAATTTGCGATGATGTTTTTTTTTTTTTTTATTTGAACTTTCGTCGTTGTTTTCTTTTATTTTATCCAGTCACGTGCTAAAAAAACCTGGTTAAGATATTTCTGTAAAAATTCGTTAAAAATAGAAGCTTAAGTTATACATTAAAATACTGATACCATTGGAAAGCTATTTTTTTATCCTTAACTTGATGTAAAAATCATATTTGTGCGATAGTATTTTCGGAAGTTATAGCGGAAAAACGTCGAAATTTTGCTTAAATTTTAATTAATTCAAATTTTTATCAAAAATTCGAAAAAAGGGCTCCAAGGTGCACATTCCCGACCTCCAAGGTATACATGTAACAAATTTGGTAGCTGTAGTTCCTACGGTCTTTCCTGTAGAGCGCCAACACACACACATTGAGCTTTATTATAAGTATAAATATAAGAATTACTATTAAATTTAAAAATACATTTTAAAAATTCATATAAATTCAAGCATAGAAAAAATGAATAAATAAAGTAGCAAAATAATGCATTAAAAATATCAAAAACAATCATATAAAAGATAATAGTAATATCAAATGTTTTCTGAACTACATATTATATTTTTTATTAATGTAATGATATTGTTAATATAGAAACGAACACTGAATTGCCAGTAACAGTTTTAAATTGATACGAAGAATTGAGTATCAACTTATGCACTTGGTATTGAATTTTTTGAAATACCAAATTTGTCATAGATAATGCAGACATTTTAAAGAAAAGCTTTCATTGTAATATTCAGAACTTATGAAAGAATTTTTTTCCTTTCTATCATATAATTTCCGAATTTAATGTAAAAGAATGCACATTTCTAATTTACATAAAATCTATAGAAAGTATAAGAGTATATATATTTTTGAATACAATACAATAAAATAAAAACTGAGATAATTAATTTAAATTCTTTATGTATTTTCATATTTTAATTCTAAAAAAATGTCCTTGTAGTCTTGTATTTTCCACAAGCATGACAAAATTGGACTAGAAGCGTAGAAGCAAATTTATTGTAAGTTTTTCCCCTAACATTTTCTATGAAAAGGTTTTTCTGAAAGATGTTGCCAAGAAGTTCTTTAAAATTCTTTTCTGCTTTTATTAGGCGCGAATAGAATTTCAAGTACCTTTTTTGAGTCCGGATGAACCGAATAAAAGAGCGCAGTGACAAAGGAGTGGAATATAACAGTGTTTATTTTTGTTAAGAAGACTTATGGGAAGTCGTAAAATATAATAGAATATCAAAATAACAGTAAAAAATTGCGAAACAGAATTTTAATTAGAATTAAAACTTTGAAAAGAATTTTAATTAGAATGAAAATTTTGAAAAGAATTTTAATTCTAATAAAAATTTTAATTTAATTCTAATTAACTTTAATTTTAATTCCAATTAATGAAAATAATTTTCTTTAGAATTAAATTATTAAGTGTTGCTATTCGGAAAACCCTTCATGGCATTTTATTTAAAAAGTAGACTATAAAAGGAATGCCATTTTATAAACTTCCTTAGACTTTTTTTCAAAATTGTTGCATAGAAGTTGAAAGAGAATCGAATAATGATCGAAAACCAATAAGTCATTTCCTTATTGGGAAAAAAAACCACCTACCGAATTATCAACGCAGAATTATCTATAAACTCTCTATAAGAGCACAAATACACTAGTAACATTTGTGGATTGGAATATGGTTACCCAGAGTGGAGACACATGCCCTAGTTGACTTAGACCTGTCTTCCGAGCAGACGGTGTTAATAATGAGACCAGAAACAGTGACAATAAAGGCAAAACGTCTAGAAAAATGGCTTCACACAGTCGTACGAGCCTTGATACGATTTCAATGGGCTAACAATGTCTGCCTATCGGACAATCACAGGCAAATCGTTGAAGTGTATGAAGGGCACGAAGCAATGAGTAGACAACAAGTAAGGAAGTGGTGTTCTTTTGAAGTGGGCAGAAAGGATCCTGGAAATGTATAGGTGGATGATCAGGAGCCCTCCAACCCCCTTTGGACCAAATTGGGCTTCCAGTGGCTATTTCCATTTCACAGCATTGAAGAAACATTTATCCGAAACTAAGTTCATATCAGATGGTGATGTTCAAAAAGATACCTAGAACTGGCTCAGCCAGGGAGCTGATTATTACCAATATGGGTTTTGAAATTGGTCCAGAGGTGTGATAAATGCCTCTACAGGTTTGGTGATTATGTAGAGAAGTGACCGACGACCACATGTCTCTTTAATTACCATTTGAATCGTGTGTCTATTGTTAATAAAGTATTTTTCCTTTGCCTTGTAAACCGTTTTTGGATAATCCCCACATAAATAACCCTTCGTATCATTTGTCGATAGTCTTTTGGTCTTTTTGTATTAAATAAATAATTTATAGTTTATTCTATGATTATATTACATAACCTGAGCTTTATCTGTTGTTTTTACCAGGATCAAATAAAAAACACGTTATAAAAGCATTTCTCTAATGAGACATACTATTTAGTTAGGCATGTCTTTTCTTAACGTTATTTCATTCCATTAAACATTAAATAGCTACAAAAATTTATTTGCTTTTATTTCTTCCAATCTCTACAAGCCAATAAACATTAGCATGATTGTTTTCTATTTTATAGCTTTCTATAATGTGTTTTAATTTCAAGAAAAATAGTAATATTCTTTCCTGTAATGCCCATTGATTCAAACATTAATCTAATTGATTCGAAATAACATCAACCAGGCATTAAAGAACTATTTCACTAATTAAATTACACAAATCTCAGCCATTTAATTAATTGGTCATTTCAACTCAACAAATCGACAGATATTTCAGCCCTCTTGAAAGAAGTATGACTGTTTCAAGAACGTCTCCGATTGCTTCTAATTCTAAGCGGTGCTTTCAAATTACGTCATCAATTTAATAGGAAGCGTCGCATTAAAATTAAGCGGCTTACAACCCAACTGAAGGGTTTCTATGAAATGTCAAAATGATGGCACCGCGTATTAATAGGCTCAGCGATTGCACAATGGGCTGTAGACATTCCTGTCGATGCCACCCTCTGATAAATTGTTGATTTCCGCTTCTCCTGTCTTCCAATTTGCTATTCAGAAGAGAACCTTTATAGTGCTTTAATTTAAGCTAATCAGAGCCGTTGCCATTGTGCGCTTCAATAATTCTCCCTACTGATTGAAATTTAAGCTTCATAGTCTTATTTTTCCGGATAATTCTTGCAGAGACGGAAAGCGGTTATTTGTTTTAAGGGAAAATGTTCTAGAATTTAATTACGCCAAATACGAAAGGAACTATTTAATTTATTTTTATTTCTGTAACTGTTATCGTTTCAGTGAATTTTCTATTGCTGTGTACGATTGTTTTTGTCTTTTGAAATTCGAAAGAATTAATTCTAAAAGAAGATTCTATTGATTAAAAAACATTTATGTCATTGAACTTGCTCTGATCAATAAAATTACTCAGTCTTAAGATTTCTATTAAGATAAATTTCTGTTGTAAGAATTTGTGCTTTAAAAGTCTAATGCGTGTTCTTATTCTGATTTTTTTTTTGTTGAACTTCATTAAACATTCCCTTTTTCTTATACAATGTATAAAGAAAGTAAATAGCCATTTAAAAATTCCAATTCGAGGTTTTGATGAATCTTTGCGGTTTAGACCCTTCTGAGTTTTAAAAGAACACATTTTTATAATACAACCGTCGGTATGAGTGTTTCAAAGATAACGTAAACGCTTTCACCTATAAGGTTGAAATTTGGTACATGTCTACCAGCTAGATTTTCAGATTTCTATCATATTTTCAATAAAAGCTGATCAAAGGAAGTCCGTCTTTTGCAATCTAAGTTAACATGATCATTGGATGGCGAAGGAATCTCGTTAGATAAAATTCAGAACACAGATTTAACATCTATGCTGTAGCTGTCAAATTTTGGGCCCTATCCAACAATGGATTGATGGCTCTTGAATACTTTCAAAAAATATAAAAGCGATATTTCAAAAACTAAATTATTTAAGTACATGGAATTTGAAATGGGATTTTATGATAAGAATAGTAGCTCAGTACCAAATTTTAGTTTCTATGTTGCTAGAATAACGTGGCTAAAACAGAAATTCGATTTTTAGATACTATTAACGTATTCTAGTGATTAATCGTCAAATAACTCCCCAAATTCAATTAAAGTGCTATATTCAGCCAAAGTTTAATGTTTCATAAGTATTACACAGCCATGCCATTCAAAGAATAAGCCTTTGTTAGAGGGCTAAAATGTTTTGAACTAGATAGATGAAATTCGACAACATGGCAAAATTTGTAGATTTCTATCAAGTTTTGAGGAAATCTGTTGAGAAGAAGCCTATCTTTAGCCCCATCTGCAAAACAATGAAAACTAGATTGATACAATTTGGTACACGTGTTTAAAACATCTTTCATATAGACAATCTCCAGCGAAATTTAACAAGGGGTTGATAGTCTACAGGTCTATAATTTCAGAAACATGTAAACCAGATAATTCAAAATTGTTGCAATGATCAAAATTTATCAAATTTGGTGGTTGATTTTGTGTCAAATTTTTGTTCTAATCTGTTAGGAATAAGGCATGGAAAAGCCAAATTTGATTTTAGGTTATTTTGAATCGCATGCCAGAGATTAATTGTCAATTTTTTTTAATTATATGGTATCAAAAAACAATAGATTAACATCAAATTTCATTATCCAATTCATAACTATTTTTCTTTCTCAATTAGACGATATTTTTTTGCTGATGATTAATTATTTTTCTGTTTCTGGAATAACGAATGCAGAAAAAATAATTTCAAAAATCAAGAAAACCAATTGAGGCGGGGCTAATTGAACATCTTCATTGTTCAGAATTTTTTTAATAGGCAATTGGTTTGGAATTTAGAATATGTCACTATTTCTTTTTCTTTCTAATTAAATGTCTTTTTCGATAAAACTCGAAGCTAACAAAGAATTAAACAAACATCGAGAATGTATTGAGCTCGAAACTGGTCTAATGTATTTTTTTAATGCAATATTTGATATATTTTTTCAAGCAATGCAAATGGGGCGATAAATGAATTCCTTTCATAGAAGAATAATTCTTTTCGTAGATTTTCTTTAATTGTAAAAGCTAAAGAAGAAAATGTGCACTTAAAGATAATAATTTCAATATTCTTTTTCCGCATAATTTCGCTAATATAAATTATAGATCGTGGGCAACAATGACTATCGAAAATTAAATTAGAGCACAATTCGTTGAAAAGAGAAAGGCTGTTGCATTTATTTACTGTTGCGTAAATTTCGCGAAGATTTCAATTTATCGAAATAATAATCAGACCACATTATTATTGATATCTGATACGGACAATTTAATGCATTTCTATGAAAAAATGTAATTGCTTCGATATTTTCTTACTTTTTGTAATACCAAAAGTACAAAGAGAAAGTATATGTCCCTTGATATATTGAAGAATCTCCACTTTGAACCTAAAAGGTATATATTTGGAATTAAGGCTATCTATAAATACAATAACTCAAAAACAGTTTGAAGGAGGAAATTTGATATATTGATTTTACATAAAATTTGTAAATTTCTATTAAATTTTTGCAGTACATCTGTATTATCAACTGTCCGATTGCAAACAAACATGATAACTGGTAAAAGTAAAGCACTGGGTATTTAAAATCTGGAAAATTAGTTTAAGACCTAAAATGTATGTATATATCAAAATTTGAGACAAATATAATAAAGGTTTCACCATTGTTGGTATAAATTTTTGAATACATATGAATGCACTAACTCAAAAATTTGATGATATTTGCTTTGCAGTATTATGACTACAAGAATATTTTAATTCAAATTTCTTTTGCAATTAGTTTGAAAAAAAAAACTTTCTCACAGCATATTCTGTTATTTTTTTATTTGTGCATTAACTGTATGTCAACTGTATTAACTGTATGTAACCAAGAAAAAAATTCTATCACATAGAAGATTCGTGACAAAAGACGATATTTCCCAGTTACTTTAAATATACCGAATAACTAATTCTAAAATTTAAACAACACCTTTATTAGAGAATATACGAGAAAGTTCTGTGGAGACCACTATTGTTGATAACTCCAAAATGCCACATTTATTTTATCGAAAAGTTTAATGATGAATCAGAAATGAAGAATATCGTACATTTTGATTTAGTGTTTTCCAATATAATTTTCCCATCACTCAATGATACATGCTTATATTGACTTGCATTTCCTTTTCCTATATGAAATACAGGGAAAATGTAGAAATCGTCAAAAAGTACGCAATCAAGACTTTGACGAATTTCCATAATTCAGACTTCCCTGAGTGTGAAAAACACATTTTTGGCACTATACCAATCTGTTTGTCAGTGAACACGATAACTAAAAAACACTTTGTGTTAGATGGACGAAATTGATTTATGAACTTTACACAAAATTTGTAGATTTCTGTGACATTTTGAACGAAATCCATTCGAAGTTAGTCTGTTCAATTACCAGTGAGTTCAAAAACGTCAAACCTTAAAGGGCTAGATGAATGAAAATGTTGTACAGCGTTTTAGCATCTAAAATATACAATATAATCAAATTTTGAAAAAAAAATTGTTAGAGGGTTGTTTTTTTCGACATGTGCTATCCCACACATGTAAATGCAATAGCTATAAAAACATTTAAATAAATGGATTCCATTATATGATCTTTTGACTACATCTGTAGTTCTGTTCCAAATTTTCTCTCGATAAAAAATGCGTCCAACATTTGTACGACAGTCTGTATCTTACAAATGTATATTTGAGCAACACGGACTATTGTTTGATAAAATGACTATTTGTCCATGTGCCTATTTTAATATAATTTAAAAATTGTAACCAGATTTTTAAAAAATGTATTCAAATTTAAAATTGTCACGAAATAAATCTAAAATTATTAATCTACATCTAATTCAGAACTTGCACAGTGATGGATTTAGATATTTTTCAGCTCAAGACAATATACGATAAATGGACCTTCTTCAAATTGGATTATTTAATTTCATATTTTTAGCATATTAATGATTTTTTAGGTTAAATTTATTTCATTAATATTTTTAAATATATGTATTTGTTTTAATTTATCTATTATGCTTTTAAACAACTCGAAATCTACATTTGTTCAAAATATTAGTAGTAATACCAATAGAAAGGTTCTGTTCTAATAGTTAAATATTATAAAAATCATATTAAATTAATTAATGTTAGAATGTTTTATTATCTTATTTGTTTTATTATGTTTATTTTAATAATTAAATAAACATAAAACATATAGGAACCAGAAAAATTATTCCTGATAAATTTTTAACATTATTCTAATATTTTATTATTCATGTCATTTTTATTTTTACAAACTAATTTATTTGACATATAGAAAAATAAAGCATTTCAAACCATATGTTTGCAGGCTTAAAAAGTAGTCTGGTTTACCTGGACGGCGATTTCCATTGCACGTGCATAAAAAATTATAAAAATATTTTAGCAAATTATATAAATGAAATTTGATATGTTTTTATTCAAAACTGTAGGTATGATTAAATTTTTTACACAATCGATCAAGTTATATTTTAATATTCTATTAAAATTCATTATTTTATTAAGATAATGTATTTCTGTGTTACGTTTTTAAATAAAGCTTATGTATTTTTATGGGAATAATTTATGAAATTTTATAAAGCTCATTTTTGTAGAACTGAATTATTCATGCGTTTATTGCCTCCCGTCATTAAAAATTCGCTATGAACTCAATCAAATTCACATTATTCCTGAATACATGAATTATTCATAATTTCTTCTATTTCAATATGAAAAGCCACGCATTCTACGAAATTTCAAAAAAAAAAAAAAACTAGATACATTTTCAGTCAACATTTCATAATAAGATGAGACAATATTCTCATTCAAATTTTTTAGTGATGTATCTCTTATATGAATGTAAATGAATCGGAATATAACATATCATCTATCATTTTCCAAAATCGAGCTTTAAAGTGGACGAAATATATCTATATGCTATATACCCAGTTCTATCCCCAACTCAGTGTGTGACAAATTGTAAAATCGATAGAATGAGAGAAGAACCACTCAGTTGACAGCATGATTTACAACTTAAATGATAAATAGAATATTCACTTAAAACCACTCGAGACCAGGTTAAATTGGAAACGCCGCATTTAAAATAATTTTTTTATTCTTCTCTCCTTATTTATCGTCTGCATGGAAACTGCATTCGATTCGAATGGAAATAAATAAGAGAATGAATTAAAATAGAAAGATATAAAGAAATCAAATTGAAAATGAAATTAGAATGAATAGCGCTGTATTTCATTGCCTTTGATAAGCAGTCATTTATTATTTTGCTTATTCAAAGCGTACCAGATGGTTTATTTATCGAGAAAGTTTGGTTTTGAATTACAGCGGGAGAAAGTGCAATAAAAATAAATCTTTCTCTTGAGTCGCTTTCTAGGAAATAAATTGGAACTAATTTATTACTTTTGACTTCCTCCTGCATTCCGTTGCAGGTATTATTTAAAAAAATTCTTCATAATATTGAATTTTTCTTCGGTTCTCGGATTACATAGACGTAAAGTTCTGTGAGAGGTTTAAAGTTTCAAATGAAAATCTCAAAAGCATCCAGCCATGTAGTTGTCTTAAATCGAAGTATGTTTAAAGTTAATTAATTCTATGATGTATAAGTCTGCTTTAAAAGAGAATTTCGAAATCCCATAAAAATATTCGTCATAAAATGGAAGGATTGTGATTAAATTTTGAGGAATCAGTTGTATTAGGATTACAATTTTTGAGTTATTTTTAGCGATTCTAGAATGCCAGATTTAATTAAAATGTGAAAAGTTATAAAATAAGCAATAAATAAATAAATAAAGATGTATTTTAAATTTGACAAAATAAAATTAAAACTACATGTACGCTAAATGATAAATCATATTAGTATTCAATAGTAACAAATCTGATGACTGAATTTAATTATTTTTTCGGTAAGCAATTGATATTTAAAAAATAAATCACGTGACCCAAACAGTTAATTTTTATCAGTGTTTTTTTTATTTGTTTTTATCTGTAAAAAGCATATTATGCAGTCTTCTGGTGATATTAACTGTAACAAAATTGTTTTAAGTTCAGAAATGAGTTTCGTTTCTCTTGATTGTGAATAAGGCTCAAGTTTTGTTTTTTAAACTAAACTTGCCCTTGTGTAACATCATGATAAATTACAGTCACATTAATCGAATTAAAAACATATATTATTTATTAATTTGAAGTCCAAGAAAACAATTATAAAATGGTTTCAATGAAGTGATAAATATTTTACTCGCATATCTAACCTGCTGACACTTTTATTATGCGGCTACATAAATAATTCTTTTTAATGATGCTACCAGCTGAGTCCATCATCAAAGACTGGTTGTACTTCTATACTATTTGTAGGTAGTTGAGTTACTCTTAATGATGTTACCATGTTCGGCCTTTGAGTTCGATATCATTTGTCGCGGATGCTAGTTGACGTAGTTCATCATGGGTATTAAGGCATGGTAGAGAGGGTTATAATTCTCTATAATTACATTTATTATGTGTATATGACGTGAAAGGAATTATTACTTAAATTTGATTTTTTATTACTAGTTAAATTTTCCAAGAGATTGTTTTGGATTTATGATCCCCCATTCATGAGATGCGAATTAAAATTTAAAAAATCAAGAATATAATTAAATTATTAAAAACACATAGCAGGAAGTTATTTTAGAAAGTATAAAGGCAGATTAATAATTGAAAAGATAAAGAGAAAATGAAAATTCGAATTATGAGTATTACACAAAGTTAATTGGGATACTTTCGTTTTATTTTATATTAATAGATAAAATTGTATATTTATATAGAAATATTACAGGGTCATTTTGAAACTTTCAAAATGCCTTAATTCTTAAAAAACTCTTTTTTTAGATAAAGTAAAAGTTATTAATATTTTTAAAAACTTAATCTTTGTTCGGAAACTTAATGATGAGATCAGGAGCTTCTGAAAAATTGCATCACATTTTTCTCTATAATTTAATTTGACTTATCTAAAGAAAAATTGTACATTTCATGCGAAATCGAATGATACAAATAGCTATAGATTTATTCTATATGTCTCATTTGTTACTCAAATTCTAAACAATAACCTCAGATTATAAATTTGCTCAAATCTGTCAAACTATCAGAAATGCTTTGAAATTCGTTCACTAATAAACAGTAGAGATACTTTTCAAATGATCCTTTTTTTAATATTATATGTACGAAAAGGTTTTTCAGAAATAAAAAAATACACCCCAGAAACACTTTTTAATTGGAATATGGATAAGTTTTATTTTAAAAAAAATCGATTTTAAGGGTAAGAAATAACAATTAAATCCAAAATTCGATTTTAAAATGATTTTTTTTAAAAATTTGGAACTATAGTATTACAAAAGAATTAAATTTTCGTTAAGAATTAAAATTATTTTAAGTTTTTTATTATTAATAATTAATTAAGTTGTATATTATTAATAATTAATTAAGTTTTATATTATTAATAATTAATTAAGTTTTATATTATTAAATTATGTTAAGTTTTTAAGATTAGAAGAATAATAAGCCATCTAATTTAAATTTTCCATTTAAATGTCATAAACTTAAATATTTTAATTTGTAAGTAGTAAGAAATTTGGATTAAGACTTACAGCAACGTCTTCCAGTTATAGTGTTGTTGCTCAAAGTTTGGCGCAGTTTATCAAGCCAATATTTATTTATTTATTTGAAAAATTAGCGTTACTGCTTAAAATTGTTCCTCTGCCTGATTGAAACTCAACTGTTATCAAAAATAGAGAAAACTGACATCTATCATAACTTCTTGCACCTCTTTCCTTGTGCTTCTTACGTCCTTTTCTTTACATGTTTTCATGTAATTCATTATTATGTTTGCAAATACATGCGAAATACTGCACATATTTTATTGTAAATAAGAATATTAAGTTTATATTTTGGGGGAAATGAACAAACTAAAAATCTGTTTTAAACCGTCAAGGTGGAGGAGTTCTTTAACTCTTTTTTGTGTTATTTTTTTTGTTACCAGTATAATAATTATTTGATGTAGAACATTCTTTTTAAGGTTCCATCTTAACTCAAATTTTTCTTCAAAAATGTGTGGAGGAAATACAATATCTTATGACAGCAAGTCTTTATGTCATCACCTAACGCAATTTAAACTACTTGCTTATGACAAATGCAAGCAACTGGTGACTGGACTCAATATTCGAATGATTCCAAACCCATGAAGGTTTACACATTCCCAACAACACTTCCATATCCATCACTGCCCATGTCTCACTTTCGTAAGTGTTGTTAAAACGATGGCCCGACGCTTTTACTTTGTATCATCTCTCTGCATCCATAACTGCCTAATATAGATCGATTGGGGCCCTTCAGCAGCCTTGCATCTGCCCAGAACCCATGAAGGAAACCTATGGATCCATTTGTAAGCGACCATTAGAAGCCCAATCCCTTTCAATTATGTATAAGGCACGAACAATTCCCCATCTCTGTTTTCCATTCGGGAACAAGGTGCATTACGTCGGACAAAGCAGCCGGCTGGGCGGATCTGCCAATAGGAACCTCCCACAACCCCCCTCCATATTGAGTGTGTGTGTGTGTGCGATGGACGATAAACTATGTTATGAAGCAGGCCGTCTGTTTAATTAAATTTTCACTTGTACTGACGCGAGGGTCCAGATTTTCCAACTTTGATCCCAGGACATTAGGAAGAGATTTTGGTTGCACACGGCTGATTTGAAAGACATGGCGCAGAAATAACCGATGTGGGTAGATTGCTACGGGTGTTGCCAAATTGGATAGCTGAATTTCATCTCATATGTGGTTCGGAGTTGTTTATTTTTGTTTGGGTGGCGAGGTAAAAGATCCTTTCGTAAATATATGGCATGCATTATTTATGTGGGTTGGTATTTAGAATGAAGGAGAGGGGTGGATTAAATGCTAGAATGAATAGATTTATTATCGAGGAAAGGGATATTTGGATAGAAAACTAATATTTTGTCACTTCTTTTTGAAATTTCCGTTCCCCCTATTTGTTTTGGGAAGGTATTAAAAGACACAATTTAAATAGTCTCTTATGAAAGGTTGCATTTACAAAAATCAAATGATATGTACATTTTAAGAAGGTTTTCCATGCCATTTATAATTTTTAAAAAAGTTATTTGATAATACTGGTAGAAAAATGAAAAAGTCAGAAAAAAAGACATTTTTGCACAACTTTATTCAGAGTTCAATGCGTATATCATATGATATCAATACAAAATACATAAGACTTCAATGTATTTAACAAATTTAAAATGTCTCATTAATTAAATTTTTAATGAATTCTTAAATATTTTTTGTATAAATTGAAATTCTATCAACTGGGTATCTAGAAAGATTTTAAAAAATTTAAAGATAGATCAGATGTACAGAAACAAGCCATATGTCGAAACATGGAGTTGTAAAGCAAAGAGGAGAGACGTGTTAAAGGTAGCTTATTAAAAATAACAGAATACACATTTATTATGATACAATAAAATATTTATTTAAATAATAACAAAGTTGAACTCTTCAGACGACAAGTACTTTAATAATTTTTAGTAGTTTAAAGCTTTGTTGTAGACACCACATTCTTCTCATCACTGTCTTGTGATATTGGAAATACTGCACGATATTTCAATGTTCTTTAAATATGTTTCTTGTTGAAACATTTTTGTAGAAAGCAGCAGTGTATCCACAGTTTAATCAAATTCTAGTTAAAATTAAATTCACAAATTTCACAATACAATCATCAAGAATATCTCCCGATACAATCATCAAGAATATCTCCCATACAATCGTCAAGAATATCTCCGATACAATCATCAAGAATATCTCCCATACAATCGTCAAGAATATCCCCCATACAATCGTCAAGAATATCTCCCGATACAATCATCAAGAATATCTCCCATACAATCATCAAGAATATCTCCCATACAATCATCAAGAATATCTCCCATACAATCGTCAAGAATATCTCCCATACAATCGTCAAGAATATCTCCGATACAATCATCAAGAATATCTCCCATACAATCGTCAAGAATATCTCCGATACAATAATCAAGAATATCTCCGATACAATCATCAAGAATATCACCCTATACAATCATCAAGAATATCACCTTATACAATCATCAAGAATATCTCCGATACAATCATCAAGAATATCTCTCGATACAACAGCCTTTTATAATTCATCTCTTACAGACATCTAATAGCTTTATTAATTGTCATCTTTGAAGAAAAAAAAGCTTTTCTGTAAACTGTTAATAGAGCAATAGATTGATTAACTAATATGAAATTTTAATAGTGCGAGGAATATTTGAGAATATGTATAAATTTTTATAGTCTGGTAATTAAATATCGAAACGATGTACATGCCCAACAGCAGTTTGGCCATAAGGCATCCATCACTTCTTGTATTATCTGGTACTCAATCATTCTGTCATCAGCCAAACAGTTTTAATCTTGATTCTTTCTATCTTCCACAGGCAAGCAAAATTTTCTTTTATCTGTCAGAAGACTTGAAATTCGAAAGTAGAAGGGGATATTGTCTTTCTGATCCAGATTTTTATATTTCAGCCTGTACATTTCATCTGTTTGGTGAAAAACTTCGATTAAAATCCATAATTATTTATAACAGTGAAGTCCTTTTATTTTGAGATATTGGATATAATACCGACATTAATGTCGAGCAGCCTTCAAACATTTTTTATACAATTAGATATTGATATTCCATTTCTGTTCCTAATAGGAAATGACACATCTGTCAGAAGCCTTAAAATTTGAACGTAGAAGAGGATATTGTCTTTTTGATCCAGATTTTGGATATTTAATCATGTACATTTCATCTGTTTGGTGAAAAACTTCGATTAAAATCCATAATTATTTATATCAGTGAAGTCCTTTTATTTTGAGATATTGCATATAATACCAACATTAATGTAGAGCCGCCTTCAAACATTTTTTATACAATTAGATATTGATATTCCATTTCTGTTCATTATAGGAAATGGCACATCTAAAAACTTAACGTTTGCTCAAGTCTGACGTCTTTGCTTGCGGTTATTCTCAAGTTTTTTATAAAAATCCTTCAAATGCGCACTCTTGTCCATGATAACTATTTAACGTGTCCGAACTCACTTTCTCACACACAAGTAACATTTCATGTAAAGCGAAAACTTTAACTGGAAATGAAAAATTCTGCGTTCAATCTATATAAATAAAAATGAATGTCTGTCTGTATGTCGCTCATGCGCTGCCGTACCGCTCATCCGATTGCGATGAAGCTTTGAATACGTATTATTTGTCACTTATTTGTTTCTGTTGATGATGGAAAACAAAAAAAAAATTTCCAACCCTAAAGTCTTGAATAAAATTAATAAAAGATAATGAATATTATTTACGCTTCACCTTTACATATCTTTCAATATCAATGAATCTATTCATTTCCGAATAAAATAAGTATTATTACTGGGAAATATCTTGCTTATTTGGAAATAAATATCATTATTTCTATCATTCCTAATTAAAAGAGACAGTTATTTTAAATTTCAAACAATATTTCCAAAATTATTTCTTCTGTGCCAGCAACGCACCGGGTACCAGCTAGTAATTTATAAATTATAAAGGTGAAAGAAAAGTCAAATTTAGATTAATATTTAAACTTATTGTTTTATCTTGATCAATGATATTAATTTTTCCTTTTCAAATCCTCAAGTTTTTTACCATATGAAGATATTTTGCCTCCTTCAAGCATTATATGTTTTAATGTTTCGTATTGATGAACGTAGCATGAGCATTCCTTTGCAAATAGCATAGAAATATTCAAATTTAATTATTTTATTATTAGTTGAAATGTATTACTTTAAGATTATATGTTTTCAGCTTATGACTGATGATTAAAGGGTTTCAACTCAAGTTACTCTAAAAAATTTCCTTTGAATTCACCGAAACTAAATTTTATACTTCTCAAGCTATGAGACGCCTAGCAAAAGCATTCCATGGAATTAAATATTTTGGAAAAGAAAAGAGAAGATTTCATGGAATAAATATAATGCATCTCTCTTCTTATAACAACTCAATTCTTCAGTGGTGATGCTTATTCATTGCAAATTGTATGTGGTTATAGGTGTGCAATAGATATCGTTAGTAATCGTAATATACTCATGTGTATAGTCTCAATCAATAGCCTCATGTGTATAATTTTATTTACATTTATTCCGAGGTGTAGAATAATAATTCATTGAGAATATTTTCCTTTTCTTAATTTTTTATTGTATTCTTTTTCTCATCTTCTAAAATGAAAGTCATCTAGATATGGTTGGGGGTCACTGATTTCTCCCCCCCCCCTTTTCTACGTACTCTGCACAGACACTCCAATTCTTGTTATATTAAACTACTCAAATAAGTTACGTAATTTTGATTAGATGTTTGAATCCAAGTGCATTAATTTCTTTATTAAACATTCTTGAAATATTGACATTCTTATAGCACCCTTTTTAATAGATAGTATAAAATTCTTTTATTTGTATTAGTATATACAAAGAAAACATTATCGGAACTATATCTCTTTTTATGAAATATTTAACTTCAAAATCAATCAATGATAAAAAATAGTGCACATTTTTCAATCTATTGTATAGTGTATCTATTTTAAATAGAAGTACTGGTCTTCGTTACTTCTTTCGCCCATTCTTAAGGAAGCTATATATGTCTTGATTGGCATGAAAAAACTGAAAAATGCTTTTAAAGTAAATTCTAAGATTTCAAATTTCATGCTAGACACCATTGAATGGTTTTTGAAAATACAGTAAAAGCTCTTTATTCGAGGGGTATATGTTCCATAAATAAACCACGAATACAGAATGGTAATTTATAGGGGATACGTTCCTAGGTGATATATATATATATAACATACACTGAAATGATAAAAGTCATGGAATAGCAATATGCAAATATACAGATGGCAGTAGTATCACAGCAAAAAAGTATAAATGCGCAGTTCGTTTTCCAGAGCTTTCATTTGTGTTCAAGTTATTCATGTGAACAAGTTTTTTCGTGATTTATGGCGGCACGACGAGAATTAACAGACTTTGAACGTGGAATGTTAGTTGGAGCAAGACGCATGGGTCATTCCATTGCGGATATCGTTAGTGAATTCAACATTCCGAGATCCACAGTATCAAGAGTGTGCCGAGAGTATGAAATTTCAGGCATCACATCCCATCATGGACTGCGCAGTGGGCGACCACCTGCACTTAACGACCGAGGCCGCCGACGTCTGTGTAGAATGGTCAATGTTAATAGACACGCAACACTTCGTCAAATAACTGCAGGAATCAATGTGGGACGTACGTGGGACGTGTCCGATAGGACTGTGCGGCGAAATTTGTCTTCCTTGGGCTATGACAGTAGAAGACCGACTCGAGTGCCTTTACTGACAGCACGACATCGCCTGCAGCGACTCTCCTGGGCTCGTGAGCATATCGACAATATTCACCTGTATTATAAGTAAAGATATTTTTGTTTTTTGTCTCTTTTGTTTGTATACGGCAGCTTTTAATAGATAAAATTGTTGGTAACTTCAAATTTACTCTTAAATACTGAAAGTAAGAGGGTTATTAATGATGACTTTACGTTAAAATATTAAAAAATATTTCATGAGTAAAAAAATAATTTTTTTTCTCTTGGCAATCTTTTTTAATAACGGCTATTATTGTTCGAAACGATACATTCTTTCTTTTTTTTATTTTATTATTTTTTACCATGATTTTTTTTTTTTTTGTTTTTCATAATTTTTTCTGCATAATGGTTACTATCTCACGAGACGACACTAGACGATAAATCAGATTTCTATTTTTTAATCTTATTTTTTGCATTAATGTGTTTTTGGTTTTTGCTAATTTATTTTGTATATTTTTTTTACTATGATGCATTTTTGGTTTTTGATCATTTATTTTTATATATTTTTGGCAATGTTTTTTTCATCATAATGATTTTTTATTTAATACCTTTTTTTGTAATAAAAGATTTTATAGCAGCAGATAGAAATTGATACTTTTTATAATGTGATTAAAAGAATCTGCTTTCGATAACAGATTTTTAATTACATTAAAATATCGCAATTATAACTAAAGTTTCTTTTCTTAAACCCCATTACCTATGAAAAATGAGTGAAGCTTTTGATTTTTTTAAATTCATTATCTGAAAATTATTAGTCTTTCAGAGTTATCTTCTTTTTAAATCTAACCGAAATCTGAGGCCATTAAATTCGAATTTTTCAAATAATAAGCCACTAAATTTAAATTCTATTAATATTGCGACGTTTGTAAATTATAATGTAATTTCCATGCATTGTTTGGAAAACATGCAGGGAAGAATTTAATTCCTTTTTACATTTCATTTAAATATATATTTCCCAATTTAAGGAATAATTAAGGTGAAATTTCAAATAATTTTGCATACCACATTAATAATTTAAAGGCAAAGTAAACAATATTATATGCATAGACAGGCAGTAAATCTTTAATACTGTTTTTAATCTAAAATAAAGGGCCATCTTTGTTTTGAATCAATATTTTTAGCATGGATTTACAATATCTGATTTTTTTAAAATAAAATTGTATCTTTAGAATAACTTAGATAAGATAATGAGGTGGTGCTCTTTTTTTCAATATGGCAAGTAATTTTATACTGTACTCAATACATCATTATTGGAATTTTCAATTGTCTAACAGTTTCATGCAAACATTACTGTTAATCCAGCACATTGAAATTATCGAATTAAATAATTTCGAAGTTTTGTGCTTTCTAGTTTGAATGATTGGCTATTTTATTAATTATATTTTTTTCTGATTTCTTATGAGATGTTAGTCATATTATTGACTCATTGTCCCTCACGAAGGCACTCGAAAATAAATACTAAATGATCGGACCGTTGCTACAGCAACACTGCAGGAACTATAGTTGTCCTAAGGGCCATCATCGGCCACGGTACAATCCTCCCCGTAGGAAGAACGTTTCGTCATCGATGGGAGGAGCTACCTCCCCCACCTTTCATGTACCCAGGGGTTGGAGAGATGCTACCACCATGCCGGAAGTATCTCATCCTCAATTAAGGAATGCCTTCCCCGGATTTTTTATGGGAGGTAATATATTAAAGATTTAGATTAGAAAAAATATATAACTAGCTTAATTTTGTTATGTTTATTCGGAAAAAGGTTTCTAGTTTTATACGATTCAGAATACATAATAATTATACCTTCATTCCAATTTTGAAAAAAAAAAATATGGATGAAAAACTGATGATTTATGAGTAAAATATATAAGTTTTTAAAAATTATTTTATGACGGAAATAATTATTACAAATTGATATTTAAAAAATGTTTATTTAATTTAAATATTTAGGATAATTCTTTAAATTGGGAGAAATAAAAAATAAGAAAGGTAAAAGAAATTATAAACATTAAAAATCTCATTTAGAGAATATTCAGTATATATAAGGTAAAAACATTTCATATTATAAATTTTAGAAAATTCTATTGTAAGAATGATTATCATGAGCTAAAATCGGAAAAAATGGCATTAATTTTAATAAAGTGAAGGGAAAAATAGTAAGTAAAAATAAATTTTCATAATCATGAACTCAAATTTATAACTTACCTGTTAAAGGAAATGAAAATTGAATTATGATAAATTACGTGACGTTATGCTAGATATCAAGCTACAACGGGGTTAATATTGGAATCAGCCCCAGTGCAACTATTTACGACAGAAAAGTCATATTCGCTTCCATTAAACAAAATTGAATCATATAAGTAGATATATCAAGCATGTTACGGAAATACATCTATCAATTTATGAAAAAAATTAATGCTTCATATTTATATTTCACTCAAAAATTAGAAATCACTTTATTGGTAAAAAAGTAATTAATATTGATTTCATAGATCATTAAAAACAAATTTAAATAATTTGATAAAAATTTTCATGAGCGCAGAATAATGGAAAGATAAAGATGGATACACGATAGAAAAAAAATATAAACATTAAAAAACAAATTCAGACAACATATCTTTTTGAAATTGCTGTATAAAAAAGATCGTTTGCGTTCTAGAATTTCTCTGATGAATCTTTTCTATGGCATCATATCGCGTATCTCGAGTTCTGGATCGTACAGTCGCTCGTTACTCTAAATCTTTATTACGCTATTACCCCATCCACGTTTATTATTCCCTCCCACCCCCTAAAAAAATCAGATTTATCGCCCCCTCCACCGTCCTGGCGTTGAAACGCACCGCTCCATAAAATTTCGCACCTGATAAGCCTGATAGAAATGACAAAATCAATACACGTTTAGCGAGAACAGAAAAAATGCGATACACTTCCGGAAGGCTAAGAATATTCTTAAGCTCAAGTATTATCTCTTCCACCCCTCTTGCAAGGTAGGGAAGGAAAAAAAATCACCAAAAAAACTTTAGAATATATTTTACTTTGCCTATCTTCATCCCATTGACCCTGCATCGATCACAAGAGACGCGTCGTGTTGCCATTCGCGTGATGATAAATAAAGGATCTTTCCCTCTTTTTTTTTTTTTTTTTTTTTTTTTGGTTGGAATTTTCAGCTGGCTTTCTTTTTATAGTTTCACCTGTCGTACTACGAAACTTAAACATCGCGCATTCGTTCGCTTGTTGCAGATATTCTTTTATTATTAGTAAGCGCGTGAAAGTTTTTCTGGAAAAAGAACAGAAAATGTTGGAACGGGAGGGGAAAAAAAAAAGATTTTCTCTCCCGGTCTTGAATATTTCGTTCTGAAAGTATCTTATCGGGATTTGGTAAAACTGGAATTTTTTTTCTCTTGAAAACGCATTTCCGTTAGTAAAAACTAGAATAAAAAAAAGGTTTATTTTTTTTTCTGTACAGATTTTTTTTCTAGTCTGAAAACATATGCAATCCTTTTCCTTTTCCCTCCGAAATCTTTATTTTTCGGCTCTCTGTTTTGACAAACTGTTATTCTTATGGATTTCGAGCATGCACTTGAATTTTCAGACTGCGAACACTTCCAGACATTTTTTTTTATAGTCCAGGTGCAAAAGAAATACAAATACTTTTGAAAAGTACAGATATTTTAAATCTTAGTTTGGCATATATATATATATATATATATATACACGAAACATTGCCGAAATATTTCCAATAGAGTTTTTGCTAGTCCTTCTACAGACACAACAGTTACTTCAACAAACCTTATAAATGGCTCATTTATACTTAATATTTTCTCTTCAAAATTTGTGTACCTAATAAAGACAAGTTTTTATTGGAAATATCAGAAATTGAATAAATTTGGATACTATAATACTAGCTTCATTTGCATTGTCTTGTTAAGAACTTCATTTTCTAAAATTGGAGTAATTTGTTCTTGTAATGTATGAACTGAATCATTGTTACTTTGTTAAGAACTTCATTTCCTAAAATTGGAGTAATTTGTTCTTGTAATGTATGAATTGAATCATTGACAATTCTGCTTTTGGAAATTTTTATTAAGCTATATGATTCATAAGCATAAAGTCATATTGCTTCATTGAAACGAAAGATCGCCTAGTCTGAATAGCTAATTGGTTATGATGATGCTGGACTCATCGTCAGAAGATAGTGTGTTCAAATCCCAGTAGACTTAAAATTTATTTGGGTATGTTTCCTTTATTTCGTGTTCCAGATGATTCTAGACCTTTCTTTAACTTACCAGATAAGTACTCTGGACTTTTTTTAATGTCTCCAGAAAGGAATTCAGGAACTTTTCCTACTTGTATAAAAGCTGAAGATCTCTCTGTCACAGTGTTCTTAATTCAGAGCTCAGTTAATAAATTGATTTAACTCTATTTCCTGTGTCTTCTTGAGTTCTATCTACTTGACAATATAATATAAGAATCTACATGAAGCTTTACATTTGCGTACCAGTTGAACGTATGTTATGAGTTGAATTATGAAGAAGCAACAATCAGTAGCAATCTGCAAGCTGACTCCTAAACTAAAGTGGATAATATAATTATATTAGTGCGAATTGAAAGAATAAGTATGAAAGAAATTGAGGAAAACTAGCTTTGCTTAAAGAATATTTAAAATTAAATAACCAGCTGGAATGGATTCTCTAAATAGTTCTCGCACAAACTCTGATAAAGATTTTATCTCAGAGAACATCTTACACAGCATTGGCCCGCAATAATTACGAAATATTAACATTTGGTTGAAAATAGTGCTATTACTCTATCTACCATGCAATCCTTAGAGAGTTATTTGGCGATTAATCCTTGGCATGCGATTAATAGTATCCGAAAATGGAATTTATGTATCAAACACGTTCTTCTCAGCCGATCGCATTAAAATTTTAGAAGAAAAGTCAATTACAAAGAAGAAAAGTCATAATCACAAATTTCAGTACAAAATTTGATAAATTTAAGTCATTGCATTTTTGAATGATCATGTTTACATTATTTTGAAAGTCCAGACCAATAGATGGTCAAACTTTTATTAGATTTTAATCAAAATTTAGTTGGCGTCTATTCTAAAGATATTAAATCTGTGCACCGAATCTCATCTATCTAGCTATTTGCTTTGCAATTATCTTACAGATTTATATTCGAGCTACTGAATAGATAGATTTTCTCTGATTGAATTTTGTTCAAAACTTGATAGAATTTATGTAAAGATCATGTACTTGAAATCAACCATCTAGCTCAAAACGTTTTTTAGTTAACTTTGTCTCAGACAAACAGACGGAAGAATATTTTCCAAAAATGTGTTTTTCGAATTCAAGGAGGTCTAAAATAGGGAATTTCGTCAGAATGTCAAGTTCGAATTTTTTTGATGATTACTTTACTTTCTATAACTACGTATACGAGGGGAAAATGTATTATTTATATTTGTAAATATTTTGTCTATAAATTTCATTTTACTTACTAACATGCTTTCTGAATGTTTAAAAATTTTGTCAATAATCATATAAAATTATATATTGAAATTCTCTTTACATATTTAGGTGCAAGAAAATGCTTCATAATTAAAGCTTCTTTCCTGCTTTACCAAAAGCATGATTATTCAAAATTTGTGCCGATTTTTTTAAATATTTGAACTTTTCGTGCTTCGTAGATTTTGAAGTTTTTGAAATCAATTCAATTTACGTCATTGAATCCCAAACCCATCCCTAATAACAAAATTTCATCGATTGGATAAAATTCATTAAAGACAGTGTATCTGAAAATAATTACTGCGTCTTATCGACTTTCGAATTTCAAACGCATCAGTTACTTCTGCATTCCATCATTGCACAAATGCTAAGCGCAGTCTCTAAATTACCATTTTATACTGTAGGGCAATCAATTATTCTAAATCATACATAAATTGGGAACTGCATTTCGGGAAAGAAATTAATTTCTCAAGAGTATTTTCACCAACTGCATTCTTATAAATCTTCTTATTAAAAGATGTCGATCAAATTTTTTACAGATCGATATCCTGATTGATCCCATACAAAAAATCACTGTTGTTGAAAATTATATCTGATAAGTGGCCAGAAACGTTCGAAACTGAAAAACAAAATATCTTAACTATCAAATACTTCTAATTTTTCAGCTTTTTAAAATTTGTTTTTACTTTCTCGGATATCGAATATTCAAAGAGAAAGAATAATCAACATCGAAAATTTCAATTTTGGGCATTTCAAAACCTTTCAAATTTTTTATTTCCAAGAATTAAAAAAAAAGGTATAAAAAGTGTTTATCTCTGTTTGTCTGCTGTACATTCAATTTTTGAATTAATTGTTCTTCTGTCTATGTATTCAAAAAATAATTTCATACGTGATTTTAGAATTTTAAATCTATATAGATAACGGATTTAAGAACAAAATTCGTTTATGGATAAACTGCTTGTATGTTTATAGAAATATGTGATCATAATAATTCAAAAATGCATTCCATAGACGAATTATAATCGCTATCTAAATTTATAGGTAACGATTTTAATATCTATAGAAAATAACAATATATTTATAGATACCTATAGGAAGACTACCTATTGCAATGATTCTCAAGACAAGACTTGTAGAAAAATTTCTGCTGATTTTCCCCGATCATGTCCTTAGAATCTCAAACCACTCTTCGTTCAGAAATTTTATATAATATGAGTATAATTTTTTGTCTATGTTATCTTGTGGATAGGATAACGAGAGTAATTTCGTCTGATTTTTAACTAGCTTGGAATATATTGGTAGAAATGTGGAAACTTCGGATAAGGAATTCATAAATGGAACAACCAGCTCAAAGAAGGTAGAAATGGTGTGAGGGTGAAATGTTCATTTTGCCATATTTTCTAAATATTAAAAATAGGAAAATAAATCAAATTAGCCAAATCAGAGCCTCAGAAAGAAGAACAACTTTTTTTATTGAAAGTGTTTAGACAACTATAATATCTTTGAAGTTAGGGACTATATAAGTGATTTTCAAGAACTAATTTTGTCTAAAATTATATTCTGTGAGGACTTTTGGCTAAGGAGGGTTTTTTTTCTTTGCATAAATGTATTCATATTTTAGCTAAAATCTAACGTAACTATCTGAGTAACGTAACGTGACGTGATCGTGTAAACCAGAGGTGTCCAAACTTTTCGCGGCACGGACCGGATCGAAATTAGATCCATGTTATACGGGCCACATGTATATACAAATTGAAAAATATCATTATGAGTAAAGTAGCATTAAATACTATTAATTAATACTATTTTATTGTAACTTGAAAATACAAAATACTAAACAAACAAAGTATAATTATATAATTATTTTATATAAATTGAAATATTTTCATGCAACTTCTAATGCGAATGATGAAACTGTTTTTTTTTTTGTTGTTGATGTCGAAGAATGTCTTTCTAGTTGGGATCAAAATTTGTTACACCAATCATAAGCAATGACTGCAAATGATCATCAGATAAATTTGCTCTATATTTTGATTTGAGATACTTCATTCGAGAAAAAGTTTGTTCGCACACGTAAGTAATCCCAAACATTGAAATGAATTTACGAGCAAATTTCTTCAAATTTGGAAACTATTTTGCATCCAAATATTTATAAAAATCAATTTAGTTTCCTTCCTTGCATTTGTCCTTGATATGTTCGTTTGCTTGAAGATCAATAATTTCTATTTGAAGCTGGCTTGAAATTTCAGCAACGTTGCAATCAAATGGATTTTGGAACAGCCGAATTTCTTTTCATGTCCAAATCAGAAAATCGCATTTGAAATTTTTCTTTTAAATCGGCGATGATCTTTACTGCAAATGCAATTGGAAATTGTTCTTCAGTTTTTTTTATTAAATTCGTCGCATTATTAAACCCTCCGCGGGACTGATAAAATCACTTGGCGGGCCGGGTTTGGCCCGCGGGCCGTAGTTTGGACACCTCTAGTGTAAACTATCTGAGTATTGATTTGTATGAATATTAAATTTATTAATGTTGCAAACTAGAGGAAGAATTGCATACAAAGTATTTCCATTTTATAATGGATTTGAGCCACATTTTAATAATATTTTGAATATTAGAATTTATTCCTTATTTGAATAGAAAGATATATATTATTTAGTTTATATCATTAGTTGCATTTATATGTTGAAACAAATAAAGGACTGAAAAAGAGAGAAAAAATCACCCAAATATTTGATGACAGGATCTTAAGAATAAATGCATAGATTACTCTGCTATTTCTAGGCCTTTTGGTTCATGAAATAGAGTAATGGCATTAAATATCAATTTTCTTTTGTAAACAGACGCTTTGTAATTACTTTTAATAGAATATAATCTCAAAAGATATTATGAAACTTGTAGTTAATGACGGCTCATGGCTAATTCTTTTTTCTTATGAGCGGCGAAAGCAAACACTTTTTTTTCATTTTAAACATGTTATTACATTTATTTTAAATTTAAATGCATTGGCGCAATGGAAATAGATAAAATATAAACTTTTATCTAATTAAAAGTAATAGAAAAATTCAATATATAAATATTTTAAATAAATAAGATTTTTATGGTATTGACTATCATATGAAATCAAACTAGTATATAGCATTTTGTATTAAAATAAATTTATGAATATCATTTTAATAAATTCACATCTAATATTAGATCTTTAAAAAAAAATTGCATTGGGTATACCACTTAAGCTATAGGAATATTTTTAAATTCTTTTTTATTTCACTTTTTCTGCTTTATAGCCTTCATTGTTTTTTAAAAAATATTTAATATTCGTAATAACTGAATAACAACAACAATATTAATTGAATAATATTATAATAACAATAATATCTCGAAATGCTAAAACTTCTTTAATGTTATTTGTAACATTTCTTTTGGTTTGCCACAAAGTCAAACTAAATTTTTATAAATAATATCACACATTTTTAATATCTGAAAATAAACTTGTATGATAAAGGAAAGAATAAAATCTATTATATCAACTTAATTTGTTTTTTTTTGGAGGAAATACGATTGCTACACGTACCAATCTTAAATTAATGTGCCATTACCAACTATTAAATAGAGTTACGACATCTGACTTCATTCTTTATTCAAAAAGTCAAATTGAGCAACTAAACGTGAAAAGATGAATTATTTCTTAAGACATCGAATAGATTGAAATTTTAACATTTCATCTTCAATCGATAAATTACTGCTTCATTATACCGAAGTATCTAATTATTCTAAATTATTCAAATAAAGCTATCAACAGTCGCATTGCTAAAAAGAAATGAATTTTGAAAAGGGTTACTGCTATTAACATACAAATGCATCGATTTTGATTTATAAAGCGTGCTGGTTCAAAAGACACATCCTTTTAAACATGCATATTTTAGTTGCAATGTCAACAAGTAAAACAAGCAAACTCCAACCGAGGCAGGAAACTTCCAGTGGTATAATGCACTGTACACAGAGAGGACAGTTTGTCTATTCAAAGCTGCTGGCGTTTTGTTTGCGTTCGAATTTCCGATGTTGAATCGCTGGAGATACGGGCTCTGATCTAATTAGAGAACTTTACTGATAAAATCTCGTGTTCGCTACCCATGCATAATGGATACATTCTAGAAAGCAGCAGATACCTAAATACACAACTGGATTTCGGCTCAGATGGAATTGATATCGTTATGGTGTAACTCTGTTATAACAAATGAAATTTGCATGTTATATTTTTAAACTACTTATATCTGAGATTATTTATTACCTTCTTGGAAATGTTGCGATGACTGTATAGTAACAGGATGTTTCAGTCGGAAGAATTGAATTTCATCGCTTTGTTCTTTTCTTATTACAAACTTTATCGATTATGGGATGGAAAAAGGAAACACAAGATTTCATAATCGGATTTTGTGACGTTTCAAAATAATCAGATAGACAGGAAAAAGAGACGTTCAAATGCAATATTTTGAGCCATATATTTTAAAGATAGAAATATGTGTAGAGACAATGAATGGCCATCAATAGATAATTGTAGCCACTCTGTATCATATTCAAAAAGAACAGCCAGTCAGTATGTATAATAGATTACCAGCAAGTTCCATATGAAGTTGTGGATCGTTTATAAGAACACAAGCAGTTCAAATACTAGGAAAAAATGAACTTTCAATTTTATTAAATGAAATATTCTGTTATTCTGTTTAACATTATTAAATGAAAAATTGATCTCAATCAGGAAACGATTCTTAGCTATGAAGAATAGATAGTTGGAATAGTAGATTTTGAAATCGGATTTGGTTACCATACGAATCAAAATAATATTCATAATGCAAGGATAAACTTTTCTCGTATATTTCAAAAATACAAAAAAATGGCTTTTAAGCATCAAATGGCCTTTGCAGAATTCGAAAAAGTTCAGCATGTATTTGTAGCTCATTAATTTAAAAACGAGCAGTTTCTGATATATATATATATATATATATATATATATATATATATATATATATA
>JAPMOQ010068140.1:688104-736615 GCA_026543055.1 Argiope trifasciata | reverse complement strand
TATATATATATATATATATATATATATATATATATATATATATATATCATTTAACTTTTATTAAATCAGAATTTTAATCTTATTTCGTTTTACTAATATTATCACGAAGATGTAAATAACTAAGCCTAATTCCAAGTTTAAAGAAACAATTATTAGAACTAAGCAACTTGCAACGGCACGAGAGTGAGAATCTATCATAGATGGCTCTCAGCTGTTATACAGACATGGAATGTTCGAGTTCAATCAGATTTGAAAACTTAATAAACATCTAAAAACTTCCAGATGTTAGATAAACAATAGATAATTTAAATAAAAGAATTCCAGTTTTTGGGATAAAATACTGTTGGTTGGGATTCAAACAGTGGACCAACCAATCTTCAAAAAGCAGATGCTTTGCCGACTGAGCCACAGCGAGTTATTTTGATTTATGCAGCAATTACTGAATTCGAAGGGTGGGCCTTTTTCATTTCTAATTAAAAATAAATATTTGTTTTAAAAATTTAATCTTGCAGATTTATTTTCTTCTCTGAAAAGTGACGCTCTTTGTAAATACAGTTGGTTTATATATTAGAAGTAAGAGGAATATTAATTATCCGTAATTAGAAAGTGTTTTCTTTCCATGATCAGTACATAAATAAAAAGGTATTAATAATACATAATTAAAAAATAAATTGCAATTTAATGGCTTATGAGATAGAAAAATATAAGGTGAGGCTAGAAGATTGTTGAATAAATAAATTGGAATTTTAAAGCATTTCCAATGAAGCCACAACACAAATGAATAACCCACCATTGACAGTAAGTTTATGGGAAAGTGTAATAACACTCATTATAGGAAGGGGGAAAAGTAATTAAAATTACTCTTAATACTACTAAATAATGTGAGATAAAACACGCGAGTTTTTATAAGATCATTGTCATAGATTCAATCTACATGAATGAATTTTAAATGTTAATGAACATTCAATTAACAGAATTTTTACTGTTTTTAATCAGTTAAAAAGAAAATTTCTAGTTTTATCTAATTCGTAAAACTGTTGTCTCGTTTTACTATAATGCTTTATATAATAATTAGTAAGTATTCCATTTGGAATAACTATAATTTTGATGAAAAATCTGACTAAGCCAAAATATTTTCACTGATAGCAGTATGGAAGACATAAGATATATTTTGAGGACAAATCGAAAATATTTTCTTTTTTTTTAATTTTGAGATTCGCTTATTTTTCAAATTATATATTTCCTCAATAAATTCAGATCCATTAGGGTACTAATCAAAATCAGGAGGATTTCCATTTAAATTAGTTCCTAATATACTGTATTTCAACTGTACTGTATCAAATTATTGCATTCTTCAAACTTAAGTTTAGGTATCATACATATGGGTAGTATATACCTAAGGAGCTTATTTCAGATTAACTTATTTAGAAACATTGTAACTGTCTTTTCACTTAGTAAACATAAAAAAAGCAAAATGCACTACAGTGAGACAACAAAATTATATTTTGTATATTGAGATTTTTTATTTTTATAGTTATGACAATTATTTTGTTCATTTTTGGCAATGGTTTATTTAAATTATTTATCTTATATTATGTTTAATCTTGTAAAGTAAGAAAAAAAGATAAACTGAACATCTTAATAAAACTATAACATTTTATTATCGCGAAAATACGACCTTTTGAGGAAAATTGCATGGTTCACTATAGAAAAATACCCCTTAGTACGCCATCTATTGCTTGTTGAGAGAAACATCCCCAAGGTTATTTATCAGGGCTTGAGACTTTTTCCGATTAAATAATGCTTTTTCTTTAATACATGAATGGCACTTTCCCAAGAATAAAGTATAACTTAACTTTCATTTTTTATCTCAGATCTGGAGATAATGATCTATACTCTTTTTCTAATATGACGTTTTATGAAGGTCTTGTATTTTTAGCTATTTGCTTCGTTATATACGGTATTATATTTCAAAGTATTTGCCTTTGTCCAAATCTTCAACTATAAAAGTAGATGTTCTCACTGAATCCACAATAGCACTGGATCATACATGATTATTCATCTGTTTTTGAATGCTGGCGATGATAACTTAACAACCCAATAAATCGTATAAATAAAATGAAAACGTGGTCTTTAATTTTAAAATTACGTTTTGAACAAAGCCAATTTACACGCACTGAACTATTCTGATGATTATTATCTGTGTACCATAAGTAGCGTTACACCTATAAAGAGCTCATAATTAAAAAATTTTCAAAAACGCTTAAATAGCTATTAAAAGATTTGCCATCTTTCATACACATATATAGTAGATATGCAATAGCCAAAATTTTTTAAAAAAATTCTGAATAAAAAATAAAGGGACAGGTTTAAAAAGATAACACAGATAATGCTTGAATGGCTTAAGCAATAAAGCCTGCTGAGTACTAAGAAATAATTGAATGATTTAAACATAATTAGTAAATAATAAAAATTATCAAAGATTGGCAGCTTTTAAACTTAGAAAGCAAACAAATTAATTAATTAATTAATTATAAGAAAATAAGAGAAATTTAAAGAAAAGAAAAGAAATAATAAAGAAAATAAACAATAAATATATACAGAACCTCAATCTTAGGTAGTATCTATAAACAGTAACAAATGATTAGAAAAAAGAACTAATTTTGTATTTATACCTTTATACTCATAAGATGCTATTCATTTTAAACATAAATTGACATTCTCTATGCATAGTATGAAATTTTCAGGCAGTGGTAGAATCTAATTTAAAGTTTTTTACAGATAAAAATCTTTAATCCATGAAGTATTTAGAGGAACGAATGAAAAAAAGGGTTTACAACAAAGTATAATCAACAAAAAAGTCTTTTGTCTTTGAAGTGAAATAACATAGGGTTTCAAAGACGGAAAATCCTAAACAGGAAAAAATAGGCAACATAGAAAACAAACGATTCCATCTGGAAAATCCTTCTTTTTTATTAATTTAAGTAAATCATCCGATGAGAATATTCATAATATTTATATAGAATTTTCCGCTCTACGGAAATTATTATTATATATGATTAACTGTTGAAATCAGAAGAAAGTTATTGGATCATTTCATTTTTATTAGTTTCAATGTTGAAATGGATAAAAAAATATTTTTAGGAAGGAGGAGACAGTTATTTTATGTTTCTGCGAGGAAATATAAAAATTACTGAATTTAAAAAATCCAGCAAAAAGCCGTCAGAGGAAAAGATGATTATTTATGAAATGGATTGTTAATAAAAACTACAGAATATGTTTGGTTGCACAACATGTGTTGTGGCATTCTTGGCTTTCTACCGTGGGAGGATAAATTAATAATGCTTCTGAATTTTTATTTTTTTAAATAAAATTTTCCCATTTTTAAAAACTGTTTTGATAAACCTTTTACGATAAAAAGTAATCATAGTTCGAAAATATAAACAACATTTTTTTTTATTCCTAATGTAGTAAGCAGTGATCAAACATCATAGAAGTTCAGTAGAATCATTGAAATAGCTAAGAAATGGTAATTTTAAATTAAATTTAAGATTACTAACACATAGAAGAGTAACATTAAGTAAGTTGAAAATCTTATTTATTATTATTATTATTTATGTGTAAACTCCTTGTGTACCAAAAAGTATACCACAAGACTTGTAATCGTAAGCCACTTCACAATTGATAGTAGAAGGCATATCAAATATGAAGAACACAAGTACATTCAGATAAGAAATAAAGGAAAAACTGATTTTGTGCGGTAAACAGGAATTGCATAAAATGCCAAAAAAGATTCTGAAACTTTTTTTTAAATATCTGTATAAATAATTTTTTATTCTGTATTAAAGAAAATTCTATGCAGTGAAGAAGAACCGCACACAAACACAAAAAAAGAAGACCAGTTGAAGATTTACGAAGTAATGAGAAAGGGCTTTACAAATAAAATAAGTAATTAAACTACCGCACACAAACACAAAAAAAAGAAGACCAGCTGAAGATTTACGAAGTAATGAGAAAGGGCCTTACAAATAAAATAAGTAATTAAACTAAATATGGAAACAGTTTTCAAAAATTCTCATTTTATACAGGGATATTTTAATATACAAAATTCAATACTCCTTGTGTAAACCAAAATTCGCATCTTCTTAGGATGAACCAGTTCAAAATCCCTCGAAGTTATTATAGTTAACTTACTTTTGAAATATGTTGTTTATTATATTTTGGAATACTGAAATTGGTTGACCTGAAATGAGAATTCACTGTATACCATACACATCGTATTTGTGTATGTATAAACTACATTGAAAATATTACAACGGTGTTATAATGCCAACAGTGTTGGAATTTATATACTGGATAAAAAGATTTGATCTTATCAACACAAATCTCTTAATTTGCTATTATAATTTCCCTAATGGAAAAAATATAAAAATGTTTCAGTTCAATAAAAAAGATCATATAAAATAAACAGAAATAATTTCAAAAGCTATACAACAAAATATAAAGATAAATCAGAAAGATAAAAACTTCCTAACTTTTTTGATTCCGATCATATGAAAGTGTCATTTAAAAAAATCAATGGAAGAAACATTTTAGTTAAAAAAAATGATAGCCCGTTAGATACGTTAAACCATTGTTAGAAGCTAATAGAAAAAGATTAGAACAATTATTAGTGTTTTTCTTATATATTTTATTTTCTTGCATTTGAATATTTCTGGCAATTTGGAAATTATTTCTGTGAAATTTTTTAAAATTATTTTTATTTACTAACGGTGAAGTCTCTCAACGATACTGACATAAAAAAAAGTAAAAGTCGAAAATCTTTCTGGATGATTAAGATCAATGGCATTTCTTTTGATGGTTGACTTCACGGTTGAAGAATACTTTCTGCTCTTGAAATGAAAAGCTAAAGCCTGAAGAAAATTACATTTTTACGAACTCCACAACTATTCATTCAATGCATTTAGACTTTTAAGTAAATTTAAATCAATATGATGGTAAATAAATTAAAAAAAACTTATGGTAATAATTAAAAATCAAATTAATGAAGCATTTTTTTTTACTTTCTCGTATACGTAGTGTAGAGAAATTATCGAAATCTTCAAAAAATTCGAACTGGGGATTTTAACGCATAGTTACATTTTAGACCACCCTGAGTTCGAAAAACAGATTTTTAGAAAATGTCTTTCCGTCTGTAACCAAGATAAAAACACTTTAAGCTAGATGGATGAAATTCTATTTACTTTATCTAAAATTTAATGATTTCTTTCTAATTTCGCTTAACATTTATTCAGAGAAAGTCCGACTGTTCGAATATAAGTTAACACGATAGTTACAAAATGAAGAGAGTTCGACTGACGAAATTCGTTACCCATATTCGACATTTATGGTGTAGGCACCTGTCAAATTTTGCGATAAGTCCAACTAATGTTGACCGTATGTCTAAACTTTCAGAAACATGTAAACGCGATAATTCCAAAACGCAATGACATGAATATGTCGAATTTCCTATGGAATGTTGTGACTAGAAGAGCAATTTTGTTTCAAATTTTTATCTGTTGATTGAGAAAAATGTATTCGAAACATAAATTCGATGTTTGGATACTGTTACCGAATTCCAGGAATTAATCGCCAAAAATCACATAGATTCAGTATAACTGTTACTTCAAGTAAAAATTAATATTTCTTAACTATAGTAAGCTAGTGCCATGAAGGTCGGCCTTTAACATGACAAGTGTATTAAAGTATTCGAGAAAGTATGTTTTGGGGGGGAGGGGAGATTATTCCAGCTATTTTTTTAACTAATAGAAGAAATACTTGGTTCATTTTTTAATTTAGAAACTTTAGAAGCAAAGAAACTAATAAGTATGCATTAAAAGTTTAAATTATTAAACAGTAAATTTTTATAACTTAAAGCAAATAAATAAATAAAAAATTAACTAAAATGCTTAAAAAAACTTTAAAATATATCGAAATTATAAAATTCCTGCTTACATTTTACTTTTTTATAAAAGAAAGCATTAAATTATTTATTAAGAAAACTGAAGTAATCATTTAATTAATTTAAAAAATTGAAAACGGTTTCTTATGTGAATGCATGTAAAGATTAATTTCTTTTGTTATGAAAACACTTCAAACGTTGTCTTTTCTTTGACATTTCTTGATTTTATTTTCCATCTTTATAAGAAAATATTTCAAAATTTAAAAGGAAATACAAAAATAAAAGAGCATACACTGAAAAATAAAAGACCATAGGAAAATCAAGATATTATAAAGTTCAAGAAAGTATTTTTCCTTTTCATATAAATTTATCATAATTTTAATAAAATTCCTCTCGGCAAGTTGGAAGGAAAATGTAGATAGATTCCTTTTCACCTTAGTTAATATTTGATTAATCTAATTTCAGGCAAAATTGAGGTTTAAAAACCATATTTTACCCCCTAACTTCTAAAATATTTGTGTTAACTTTAAATACAAAAGATATTCTTTTAATAAAGTTCTAATTTGGCTAACAGGGTTTATTTTCTGTCTTTAATATTAAGAAAATTATAGCATAAAGAAAATTTCCACCTCCCATTATTAACAACCCCTTTGAGCTAAATGGACATTTATGAATTTACCCAGTTTTTTTTTTCTTTTATAAATGCTCATTCCAGCTTATAAGAGCTTATTGATAAAAATCCAAACAAAATTTATTCAGTTATCTTATTTATATGATAACATGGAGAAAATATTGTTTATGTAATATAAAGTTTTGGACGAAAAGTGGTTTTGAGACTAAGTTACCATGATTGGTAAAGAACCGAAGAATTTGTTCCGAAGTCTTGCCATGAGAGCCATTGTAATAGGCAGCCTTCCTATAGGAATCTACCTAATATTGTTTTCCTTGGAAATAATAGCTTAAGTTTATTTATGTTGAAACGAACGTTTTTAGGAAAGAACTTTGTTAGTAGGATTTAAACCAAGATCTCTTTAAAAAATTGAAGTACGCGTCCTTTAAGCGAAATAAAAATTCATTCATTTTACGTTCATTCAAGAAATTGTGTGTTATTTTAAACTTATTAGTTTTCATCTATAATTTTCTGCATACTGTTTTTCCTTTGTAGTTCACAAATAAATAATTTTTATAGGTAATTAATTAAAATAAATACCACTTTTTAGGAAAGAATAAAAAAATATTTTCAATAGTAAAATTTCATCTATACAAAAATGTTTCATGGTTTAAAAAGAATTTTTTTAAATGAATTTTTCTTTTTCAGATGAAAGGGTTTCTAAAAAGTTTCAGAGAAACTCGACGAAAAAAAGAACCTATTCTTTTCATCTATATTTATGCTTTGTGAATATCTATCAGCAGGTGAAACTCATCAGAATATTTTGCGCCATTTTTCGTGCATGAATTTGAATAAAATATTATGAATCTTTAGAATTCCAGGAATGCGTTGGAGAGATTTATAGATTTGGTTTTATGATTACTTTTTGGATGGCTCTCTTGATACTTTTATGCCAGAATTTTTATTCGAATGTTTTTGAAATTTTACATTTCTTATAAACAAGCTTGAAAATAGGATTTCTGGTTGCTGTTTTTTGAATATAGCGTCAAAATCAAAATGAATTCTTTGAAAATACTGAAAAAGTATAATATTATAAAACTATATATATAAATACTTTTTCTTGCAAGTTGGATAGATTGTATCTTAGAAATACCTAAATTTATTCGATTCTATGGACATGCAAATAGTTGTAGACACATTTTCAATGAAGTTATAATTAAAAAATAACTGGTATATTAACAAATATTTTGCTTTTTCATAAATATTAGAGTGCCATATTTTGACACTCTAATATGCATCTTGATGATGATTAGGCGTGTGACCAAAATGGCGTCACACCGGTGAAAATCTCATAATTAAAATTAAAAAAAGAATTCAAATAGTTATAAAAAGACTGGCTATTTAAAAATAACTTTCATATGCATATGTACTAGGTGCAAAAGTAGGTAAAGTCAGTGCCAAAAAACATTTAAATAAAATAAAGAGGCTGCCATAAATAGAAAAAGTGAAGGAGGTTTAAATGTTCAAGCAGAAGAGCCTACCTAATATTCCATAGTAAAAATATAATTGAAACATAATTGGTAAATAATAAAATTTGTCAAAAATAGACAATTTAACTTTGAAGACAAAAAAATAAATAAAAGCAAAATAAAAATAAAAGCAAAGAAAGATAAATAAATGAATAAGAAAAAAAGTAAATAAGTGAAAAAATAATAAATAAATAAATAAACATGAACAATAAAGAATATACATTGGCTCAGCTTAAGTTAGAGTCCATTATCGGGAACAAAAACTAGATAAAGAGTTCTTTTTGCAATTCTTTTTCTTATGCCCACATGATGTTGCCCAATTTTAGTAGTGCTTAACTTTCTCTGTGTATACATTGAAGAACTCAGGGAATGGTATTTAAAGTTTGTAACTGGTAAAAAGCATTAACACTTCAAGTACTAAGAGGAATGCCAATTGCTTTATCAAAAGGTATAACCGAGAAAGAGTACTTTTTCTTTTGTCGCAAAAAAGAAGAAGAAAAAAAAAAACACATTTGGAATCCAAATTTTAGTCCCGATTGGAGATAAATTATTATTCCGTTCGGTAAATTCTGCTTTCGTTGTGATACAAGAAATCCAAGATAATTTGGCTTCTAAAGACTATTAATTATTTGACAGGATTTGTGAGATACGTTGTTGAGGTTTAATAAATTTTTTGAGATAATGAAGAATAGAGCAATAGAAAATATTGGGGAGAATATCATCATAATCATTATCACATCTACAACGACAGTTTCTCAAGTTGAATCTTGTAAGGTAATAAATAGAGTGTCATATAATCGTTGAACATGTGGTTAATGAGAAGCCTCCAAACCTATTAGCTGGTATGTCTGTAATCATTGTTTGGTTTCGTTGTACCTCCACCTTTAAAATGTTTAACAGGAGAAGTTGCATAAAAATATTTGTTAACAGCAATTAATTTGCCCAGATGATATTTTTTTTGTCATTGGATGAAAACAATATTTTAACAAAAAAGGAAAAACCACTTGAATAATCTTACTCATAAATGGACTAATGATCTATCTTTATCAAATCATTCATAAGTTTTCGAGAACTGGCATGCTCCAGTCTTCTGTTCCATAATGAGTCATCGCTTTAAATAGAGTTCCCGTCTTATATTATCTTTTATATGATACATTAAGAAATTTGTTCGAAAAATGTTGATGTAATCAATTTTTCTTCTTTATTTCAGTACTAATATTATACAGAAATAATAAAGTTAATTAGGTATCTATGGTAAAAAATAACTTGATGTTTCATTAACTTAAAAAAACACAAATAGGAATCATTTTCTTTAAGAAAATGAGAAATAATATAGTGAAAAGCTTAATATTTATTTTCGTTTAATGGCACTAAAACTATTAATATATCCAAATTCATAGTTAAAATTTTTGAATGTTAAAATATGCTATTTGCTGTGAATCTAAAATGAGAACGGAAATTATTACCTAATTATAAAAGCGAAATAAACATCATTGTTTTTTACATTCATAGAATATAGCAATTTCTCGTAAAAGATAGTATATCTATGCCAAAAGTTTTGCAAGAAAGGTAAGACATTCATAAATGGGTATCACATGTTAAAATTGTTTGTTAAAGAGAATATAAAGGATATATACCTATAAATAAAATGTTTGTGTTGTACGCAATATTTCCCATTTTTGTTTATCATAGAATCATACAATTATAGTAAAATTTAAGATTAATTAAAAACATATACATGTTTCTCTTTTTTTACATAGCAAAGTTTAATGCTGGGAAACGAAAATTCAAGATGTATATAATATAATAATAATTAAATTATTCTATCGGTAAGGTTCTTTCTTATTTCTGAAGTTTTTTTCTTTTTTTTTTTCTCAAACGACGGGAATTAGTCGTTTGTATTAATTTATAGTAATTTTCTAACAACGAAAATAAATTGAATAATATAAAGTAATAAGTTTGCTATAAATCGCAACGCATGTTTTTGCCTTAGTTAAAATAAATGTATCTTATATTTTTGTGGGTTGCAGTGACCTGGTGGTAAGATCCCTTCCTCGGAACCGGAATTTCCCCGTTCGCAACCTGATTCAACCGAAGATCCATCGTTTGAGCAGGTTGGTGTACGTTAAATCCATCAGGGGCAGATGTTTTCCCGAGGTATGGCAATGGAAGTTTCCGGAAGGGGTAGGTGCCAGCTGAGGTGTCGTCATCGTCCTCTGGTTCAGAATTACGAGGTCCATTCCAAAATAACCCTAGTGTTGCTTTAAAACTGAACACTCATCTAAATTAAGCGTACTATCGCTAAAAATGATCAGAGTTCAATAAATAGGCTAGATTCAATGTCAAAGATTTATTTTCCTTAGTTATTGTTCACCACAGCTATGCAAGGAATTATCAGTTTTACCCAAAATCTACAACTTTATGTGAAGAGTGGAGGCATTAAAACCCGACTTTGGGAAGTGGCTTTGTGTTTTAATAATTGTTCATTGTTAACTTCCAGTGTTTCTGATAATTAAAGTCAAACTCTGTATCCAAGATAAAAAAGATAGCAGAGATGTGAGTATCAAACTATAAATGACAAAAATATTTTTGTCTTATTGTAGTAACGTTTCTGTTCACCGAAGTCCTGGCATAGGGGTAGCATGTCTTCCCCGTTATCTAGGCATCCCGGGTTCGAGTCTTGGTTGTTCTATCTGTGAGTAGTGTGCCCCCACCCCCGTAAAAAAAGTGTCGTACAAAGGAGTGAAGAAGCTAAATCACACTCTCGGCACTAGTTGACGCTACCGAAAAAACATTTCGGTTTAAAACGTTGACAAGTCGGCTTAAAACCATGACAATTTTGTCAGCGGTTTGGAAAGTGCCATAAAAAACAACAACTTGTTTCGTTTCAAAACAAAACTACGGTTATTCTGAGGTGAGCCTCGTAACTATGAAACAGGATAAAGAGTAGGATGCGTTAACTGGCACCCTCTGTCTAAACTTTCACACCACTCTAAACGAGATGACTTGACCATAGTTGAAAATTACGAAATTGGTCCCAAAATAATCCAAGAGTTGCTTTAAAACGGGACATTAATATAACTAAACTTCTTAATTTTTTTTCTGATTGTTGATAAAACAACATCTTTACAGAATGAATTCAAGCACCTAACGCAGTAAAGTCTCATATAACACAATATTTACAACCTTCTTAATGCTTCTGCTTCGTTAATTATTTTTCATTACTATTTCAATATAATGATAATAAGTCAAATTAAATTTGTAACTGAATGAATTTTTATTTATAAGCAGTATTATAACAGTGTAACATCATGTGTAATATTAAATAACTCAACGCAATAGTAATTCCATATCCTTTGAATCAATTTATAATAAACTAGTCCGAGAAAAGTATTAAACAGTTGAGACACGAATTCTGTCTCCCCAGACTTAATTGGATCAAAAGCATGAAATCTGAAAATCACGCTATCTTAAACTAAGAAACTGCATCATCGCAGAATCAGCTATTAATTTCAGGAGTGGTACCTGAGACCTAAATTAATGAATATAAAAGTGCAGAGCGTCAGAAATTTGCTAATTACCGCCCGGGTTGCGGCGATGTCGGAACACTTAACTAATTTATTGCAATATGAAGAGTGCATTCTGTATAACAAGCAGATGGCACGGAAACCACCTGCCGATCGATTGTGCTGGCGCAAGCGATTCTTTCTTTTCATCGGAACATTTTCATAAGTGGATTAGCTGACTCAGAGATCAGAGATTCGAGCTCAAAGGAGTGCTGTTGCTTTTGCTGCTTAGGTTTCTTGGATTCTTATAGAGCTTCGGCTTTAAAGAGTTCTGTGCCATGTTAGGAGTCTGATGCGAAGATGAATCGAAAGATCATTTTGAGGAAGTTGGGACGCACTTTATGGATTTTAATCAATTTGGATCTATAGTAAAATGATCTTTGAAAATTAAAGGAAAGATCACATATAATTAATACGTTCAAGACGGTAAAATGACCATCTCGCTGATAGGACCATTAACAATTTGATTGCCATGGAAGTCACTAGTGACCGGCAGGTCCATATAAATTACGTTGTAAGAAATTCAATGTGGCAGTCAACGTGATAAAGGATTGAATAGTATTGAATAAAACTTTTCCAAATGCGTGTTTTAAAAATTTATTATTTTAAATGTAAATGTTATCAATAGATTTTTTTTAGTATTATATATATAAAAAACGCTGCTAGGAAATGTTTTGGAATTTTTCTGAGCATAAATAATATATTTGTCAAAAAATGGTGGTCTTTACTCATGAAGTCAGTGAGTTTTATTCAATAGCTCAAATTGTTCATGGCTATTTTAATATTAAAAATTCTATTGGGCACGTACTGAAATATGAACAAAATTAGTTTCAGTTTCTTATATTGATATGGTATAGATATAATCCAATGGTGAAAAAAAAGAGTTAATCTGAGTAATAGTTCTTCGAAGTCTATATTTTAATTTATATATTTAATTCAATTGTATTTTCGTGACACAGTAAAACGTGTTTTTGAATGGAAGCATAGACTAATTGTATACTTTAGTCAATATATTTTTATTTATAAGGAGCATTTTTTACAATTACATAAACTATAAATCATACTAATTACACAGTGATTCTGAACTTCACTTGATAGTTTTAACTCTTTGCTCCCTGAGAAGCATTAGATGTTTAGCTATACACTTAACACAAGAGTTTGTTTATTGCTTCAAAAATAAATTAATATATAACTGTTTTAAGTTGAATTGAACAGAAAAATTAATCAGCCTATTTTTACCATTACGTGGATATTTTTAACAATGAAAATTTGAAAAATAAATAAATTAAGCACCAAAATGATGCACCGTCTTGAATGGTGCCTAAGAGGAGCCATCAGAGTGTTAAAGGTTAATATAAATTAAAATGTTTATTTCTTCAACTTCTTAACATTTAAAACGACTAGGAGAAATTTGAATAAAAAGATTATCTAAAAACATCTGTAATATTGTAATATATTTTTGACTTCATTTTTCTTACTCTTATTTTCATACAATAGGCTATATATATATATATATATATATATATATAAGAAAAACTTTATAATAGTTCAAATATACCGCGTTTTAATTTTTAGAAAAAAAACTGACTGTAAGTTATTTAAAAATATCAAGATTTCATGAGAATTAATTTTCTTGATGTCTTGAGTTGATGTATTGTATTTATTTTATTCAATCTTATAAACAAAAATTGTTTCCTTAAAATCTGAATTCATGTTTCAAATTACAAACTTTGTTAGCAACCCTAAACAAAAACATAATGAATTATACTGCTTTTTGTGACTTAGTTTCTAGGAAAATATCATTAATTTAATACTTCTGTCATCAGAACACCAACTAATTTGAACTGCTTTTACTCACCGTTCCAAAAACGGATTTTTTTTTCTTTACTTAGAAAACCAAAAGGTTTTATTATTGGAATTTTCTGGCAACGTTCCGTTACCTGATTCATTAAAAATAATATACAAATACACATCATTACTTTTTAATGAATAATTACTTAGGAAACACTCTTTATGTTCCATCAGAATTTCTTGAAATATCATCTTTCTAAGAATCTCTGATAGGGAATTTAATATTTTTTCTTTAATTTTTTTCCCTCGCTTTGCGCGTTCTATAATCCCTCTAATTAGATCTTAAAGAACCTATCATTTCCACGCGGAACTTCACGAGTAATGAGGAAGGAGTCTTCCCTTCTAAATTTTTCAAACTTAATTTGCGTATCTCGTCTTTTATCCTTCGTGGAACTTCAACAGGAAATAAAAAGTAAAGAACGAAAAAAATAAAAAATAAAGAATTCTGTCTTTGTCAATGGAACTCCTCTCTGGTTGGCAATTACCTTCAAATCAAAGCTCCCGAAGTTGCTGATTAGGGATTAGGTTACGGTTACAGAAAAATATTATTGATTAAAAACCGGTAAAAGAAAAAAAAAATTATTCCGTCACCTAGGATTTAGTTACCATGGTCCAATCACCCTAGCGTACCTACTTCTTTACTTTGCTGCCGTTCCTGGAAATCTCCCCCTCCCCCTTTTGTAGCAAATTCCTTTTATGGCCCCCTCTTTCCCTTTTCCTATTACCGATGCGTTGCCATGGGGACCGGACGAGATGAGGTACGAGCCTGATGCCAAATCATTGCTCGTAATACAGGAATGAAAATGGAGCAGTCTCCATACCAAGCCACACCTTTAAGTGAGGTATACTGCTTTTCCTTCTTGTTGCTGAGGTGATGCCCAGGAATTTTCATCGAGTCCGGGGGAGCGAGAGAGAATAGATTGGTAGGTTTTAAATGAAATGCCTCGTTTTTATGAATACCCCATCCATAACGCAAGTGTGGGCAAATTGAACGGAATGCTGCTTGCTTGCTGCTTTCCGTCTGGAATGGTTCGAAGCCCCTTGATGGAGTGTTGCAGATATTGCAGAAATTTCTTCCCTGGGTGGATTGTTTCATTTAGGTGAAATGGCCTGTATTTGAACGAATCTGGTCTTAAAGCTGTGAGTGATACATTCCTAGGATTGGAGAGCCAATCAAATTGTGCGAGAGATGATTTCACGGAATGGAACAGTAAGTTTTGCAAATCGCAATGGCATCAAGTTTTGAATTTAAACCCTCAGACAAGAGTGAAATGGTATATTTCTTGCGAGATCTATGAAATAAATCTTTCAAATGCCGTATTGTTAGCATTGTAATCTGTAAAGAAAGAACACACATACACATATACTCATGAATTCTTTGTATTAAATTAATCATTTTATCTATCTTTCGTAGTAAATATTAACTCGTACTGTACATAGAATAGAAATCTTCACACCTACATTACAATCTTCATAATTACATTCTGCAGAAGAACTGCAAAGAATTCATAGAAGATGCTGTTTGTCAAATTTTAATTAAAATGGTAATTGAGAGGGAAATGAATGAAATGATATTACTGAAAGGATTAAAAACATATGTCTAAATTTATAATTACTCTTGTTGGGATATTGCTAATTAATGTAGAAGGTCTAAATAATAAAGCAATAAATTTAGGTAGGAATACTAATCACTATTTATTATTTAACTCTTAATACATCATGGTATAGTCTCTAAGAAAATTGCAGTAATTTAATTCCTTACCTTTATTCATAATTGAATTTTTAAAAATATTTATGTATTAGAAATCGAATTGCCATTTTTTTTCAAATTTGAAATCTGAATTAAAAAAAGACTTGTAATTAGCAAATGTAAAAGTTTTCATTGCCAGTGATTTAGATAATACTTATATTTAATCTTTTTTTTTTCGCTTTTGTTACTGGTTCTCCTGAAAAAGACCCAAAGTAATGAAGATAATGGCTAGAAACGTTTATTTTGAATTTATAAATTATAATTTTATTTCCAAAGATAAGCTAGCGAAAATGGACTTCTGAAAGATTTCTCGCATAATCTGTAATAAAAGTGTTATCCCAGAAAAAGTCTTGCTTATCATTACTGTACAATAGATACAAAATATTAACTTTTTCCCTTTTTGCTGAATCTATCGTGTTGTCCTTAATGAACTATTTGGCTATTAATCTTTGCATACATTTATTGTTTTCCAAAAGATTTACAAATGTGAAAATTCTACAGATTTATTGATTAAATACGAATATACAAAAGCTATTCGTTTTATCTTCCATTTAACTTATTATCATTAATTTTAACATAGCGTTTATTTTTAATTAAATTATTTAAAACTGTAAATAAAATTTCAAAGCTCGTCAATAACTTTACCCGAAATTGGATTTCTTTCTGAGAATCACGAACTAATTAAACTGTAGTTCATTTCATCCAAGATATAAGGCCAGCAGTAAAATACATCCGAAACCCATTCTAACTAAAGCAATTAAAACACAGTTAGATACTTTCAACGAGCTTCGTGGCAAATCTGCCACTGACATACATCCAATCAATTCCAAACCGAAACAACCTTGTTAGCAAGCAAGTGCTTACCCAACTGCACACATCCTGCTTATTATTTACCTTAGCACAGTCCTAATCATGCCCCTAAAAGACCATTTTGAATATCATATTCCTTCGATCAAGAGGAGCTTATCGAAAAGGCACCATCCAGACAGTCAGGTTGTTTTGAGCATCCGGGAGCCGGACACCTAATCCGGTCGGGGCTCGTTACATATTCGAATTGCCCGTCTCCTAATACCCTGGACTAGGGTTTCCCATAAGCTCGTTATCCGTTGAGTCATTTATAATAATTGTAAATTGAGATGTCTCCACTGCAATCACGCGGCGGTTCTTAATCTCCGTCGCTCGTTAAAAAGAAGGAGGAATTGGCTCGGGAATCACGTGGATGGATTTGAATATTATGTTTCATCTAGTTACGTCGACTGTCTCTTATAATTGAGACGCTCTCTTATTAGTTGTTGAGCGGTGGGACCTAGACATAGAGCTCACATTTATGAGGTTTAATTTTAAATTTGCTTGTTGCTTATTGGCAATGATCCTTCTACCAAGATTAAAGTACTGAGCATGGAGCTAGGATTTTCTTAATGGGAGACATAGTGTTTAAAAAACTTTTTAAACTTAATTCTGTATTTAAGAGTTTAATTTTATACTGATTGTCGTAAAAATATAATATCTCTTTATCAAATACTTAATCACGGGCCTTCAATTTTTATGATAATTCAAATTGATGGCCATTTCGATTTGTACAAAACCAATATCATTATCTTCTCTGCATTTGTAATTTCAACACTTGTCCTTTAGGTACTTGCCTTCTATTTATCCATTTTCGGATTTTTTTTTAAACCAAAAGTTTTTTTCTGCATCCTACTTGATACCTCTGTCTTTGGATAGTATGAGCCCATTTGCTGTACATTAATAGTATTTTTAACTCTTTACCCTTTTTATATTTCATCAAGCACTACTCAGATAACACAATTGTCCTGTTTGAATAACTTTAAATGCTTTTGTGAAGTTTGTAAACTTAAATCAAATTCTTTATATAATTCATTTTTCAAAAGAAATTTGACAATAGTTGATGCATTTAGCTGAAAATTATACATCTCCAGTAAACTTCTTTACCGTCTCACGATCTGAGTCTTCCAAAAAATCTGCTTTCGAACATTCTGAATAATCTGCTTCAACTTATTTCTAAGGATACTGTCATGTCGTTGTTTTCTTCCAAAATTGTCATCATATTTTTATCACGTTTTCAGAGTTCCAGTAGCATTTTAACCTATTCAGAATCTGATCATTGTTTCGAAACTATTAAATTTGCATTAAAAATACCGATTTCTCCCAGGAACCAATATTTACTCTTCAAGAGATTTCCATAAGACGAAACACCCAATAGAAATATAAAGTGCTCTAATTAATCTTTCTGGGCTTAATTAATCTAAACTTGCTCATTGTATTAATGGAAAATTATTATGGGCCTAGGGATTTTAATTTTGCTGTTATTATTAATTAATTAGAGATTTATTATCTGCTTTCGAGATTAATTTCTGTAAATACATCATAGGTGTATTTTCTGGAATATTCATTGAACAAAGTATCTTTTCCATTATCCGATGTGTTGGAATACATTCATTATACACCTAGAAGACTGCTTTCCTAGTAATATTCATATATATATATATATATATATATATATATATATATATATATATATATGCTCGAGATTTCTCCTTTCTTAGCAGGGCCAAACGTGTCTCTTTCATCATAAAAATCAAAATTGTTATCATTTCATTTCTGAAGTGAAGAATCCAAATCTATTCTTGGATCTTGTGGTTTTTAATGGTTTCTGTGAGAATTGTGTGAATTGAACCTGACAGTTAAATTCATTTCAGGGTCAATTTTACATTAGAGACTAACAGTCTCTTGTTAAATACTTTTTCAAATTTCTACTGTTTAATACGTTTTATTTCTTTGTTTCAGGGAAAACACCTATATAGATGAACTTAAAAAGCAAATCTTATCTGAATATAAAAGTTAATACAAACCGTTAGAGCCGTTTCCAAGATTCACGAAATAAATTTATGTATATATTCAATAATTACTCAATAGTTATAAGTTCCATAGTTATTCAATAGTTATAAGATATTTTCTTACCAAAGTAACCGTTTTAATGCTTTAAGTCTAATTAAATAATAATTAGAAATGTGAGAAAGTCGTTAATATTAATTTTTTGATTTATCTTTTTAAAGCTAGATTAATAGAATAGACGCTTTTGAAAATTTTACGTAACAGCTGCTTGCTGTAAATAAATATTTTGCAACGCTACAAAGATTCGAAGCAAATGATTCCAAATCCGAGACAGTTAACTTTATCGTGCCGAAAGACAAACAGCTGACTTTTCAACCTTACGACTTTCTGCTTTTTCTAAGAAAAGAAGCAGTGAGGAAATTTGATCATCTTTTTTGTTCCTACCCTCCGCCAGCAATTTCTGACACTTTATGTATCCATTCCGAAGTGCTTTCCATTCTCTTTACATTCCTCTAGTAGACCAAGTGTCTGGGGATTATTTTAAAGACTGCATCTTGTTTCGAATTCCCTTTTTCCCCTTTCTGCAATATCTGTCACTCTCGCAAAGATTCCTCTCGTTCTTCTGGGTCTTATAGCCCAGCATTTTTCATTCCATTGTTCCACCCTCCCCAGAGCGCCTTTGATTTCGGAAGGGTCTATTTTGGGAGGGTTTAAACCTCCAACATATCAAAAATTTCACCTTCTTGTTGGGAAAGCGTGTCATTTTCCAGAGTGCTCTGGGAATACGATAACGATATTAGAAGAGAAAAGAGATTGTTTCCTCTCCTGTTGGAAAGAAAAATCTTGCCCACTTGAGGTTCCATACAAAATAAATACCTGGTGGAATAGGCTTCCGATGATTTTTCTTTCAGAAGGTGGCTTTTTTTTAGACAATGGGCACATATTCTATGCAAGGCACTAAGCACGTTCCGCGTATGATCCATTACGAATATATTCATGAAATTCGACTAATATTTTATCTCTACTGCTAATAAAGTTGAAATTACATATATAAATATCACTTGGAGCAATTTTTTTTTCAAAATTAAAAAAAAAGTATGTACAATTTGAGAGATTTTCAGCAATAAGAGACATTGTTGAACAAAAAAGATTTAACATTTTGTTTCAATAACTAAATATGATATGTGCGTGTATTATCTCTGTACAGATCTCATCCGACTTAGGACTATCGAATGTTTTACACACTTAGTTGATCAGGCAGTTGATTTCGTAACAATTTAATTATAAAACGCCAGATAATTGTCGTAATAGATGGTTTTTTGTTTTGTTATATTAACGTCCGGTTTAAAGCAACACGAGGGCTATTTTAGGACGGACCTCGTCAGTTTGAAACAGGGTCAGATGACGAGGACGAAACCTAAACTGGCACTCCCATCTCCATACCACACCACTCCTGCGGGAGGACGTTTGGCCTGACATATTTAAAAAGCAAGAGACCCCCGCTCCGGTAGAATCGAGTCTCGAACCTGAAAACCTCCGGTTCCGAAGCCGAGACCTTACCACCAAGCCACTGCGGCCCCTCGTAATAGATGGTCGGTGTATGATAACTTATAATATAGGCAAGAATAATATAACCTAATATATTGATATTATTGTTTATCTCTTTAATATATTTTCAATTTTAAACAATTTCTAAGAACAGGTTTCATAAATAAAATTTTCATAGTTCCTTAAATATGGGACTAATAAATCTTCTAGTGATATTGAATAAATTTCAATATCTTTAATAGCGCAGTTATAAGTTAAAGAATATTTTCCAAGACAGAGATTAGTAAAAATGCCATGCTATCATTACTAATCAATAACAAAATGTACATTGTTCATAAATTTAGGGATATTTTCATGCTATTAAATAGTATTTGATTATGTTTGCTTTTAAAGAGGACTAGATGCAATTTGTAGAGTTTAAAGATACTATATATAAAACCAAGTCTTGGAAAATTTTATTAATCAATAATAATATGTACATTGTATTCGCTGATTTCTTGATCAACTATCCCGATTGTAAAATTTAAATGTTTATTTGTAAATATATTTAACTAACAAATGAAAGGATTTTAACAAATTAATTATTGTTTCAACTTTAACTCAAAATAATGTCTCAAATATTTATATTTCTGGCCATTCTAACAGGCTATAATTGTTTTTAAGTATTTATATGCTAAACAAAATTAATTATAGCCTGCGTATTAAAATTTGGCTTGTGTGAAGCCAAGTTATAAGGCTAATTTTAATATGCATTCTTAACGAATAGTTTTATGACCCATCATTATGCTAGTTTATTGAAATGTCATATTTCTGATAGTCAGACAATGACTTAAAGTATGAGCCGTGAAATGTATATACATTTTTAGAATGTAACACTTTATGTTCAATTCTTTGGTGAATTCACAATAACTTTTTTCGGTCCTCTTCAGATATTTCATTTGGAATATAAGAATTTTGAATATGTTTAAGAAATTACTAGAAGTTAGCATTTCATAAAGAGCTTCGGTAACTCATGATTCTCTACTTGAAAAGGGTGAAAAATCCATAAATATTTGCAATGTAACTGTACCATTTTCGAAAGTATTTTTGTATGGTTACCCATCTCTTTTTTATCATTGAAGCCATGTTCCTGTATCCCATTTGCAAGGATAAAGGATGAAAAGTCGCTAAAAGTGAGGGGAAATTTATTTTTAGCAGAAACGAACTGGAGGAAAATTAACTTTAGTTCCGTGGAATTCATTTCCGGACCCCCAACAAGTTTGCAGGTAAGCATAGATTCGTAAATTAGAAAATCGTAGAATTTCAAGTATGTTGTAATTGTTAATCTATCGACTAAATGAAATTTAGATTAGAAAAGTTGCAGTGAAAGACCAATGTAAAATCTTATTAATGTCGCTGCTTAACAAGGAATTTCAAGATTTGAAGCAATGACATTTGAAATTTTATTGTTGCATTGAATTGTTCAACTTATATATTTATATATAATTTTTTTAAAGTCAATTCCTACTTAGGTCAACCAAGAAAAATCTCAGAACTTGGCGATGAATATGGTGACTTTGGAGATCAAATAGAAATTACTGGAAAATTTAATTAATGAATGAATGTTTAAAAAGAGTTGCATTAACATAGTCATCCACTTCAAGTTAAAAAAAATGTATTTGAACTCGAGTGGATGAATAAAAAGTATTTTATTAAAGATTGAAAATCTGAACCACATAAATAAATAAATAAATATATAAGGAGACTGTGAATTAAAAAAAATGATTTTAAAATAGTTACTTTTTAAAATTATACGGCTGTTTTTCCTCTCAGAAAAACGAGTTAAGAGAATGCATTTTATTAAAAAATGAAGAAACATAGAAATATGTAAAATAATGTTCCTTCTTTAAATGGGTATCTCGATTACTGTATATTAATTTATCAATATGTTGTTAAATATTAATTTATTCAAAGCACGAATTGCCTTAGCAGTCAATTTCTAAAAATCAACATCTTGTGTAGAATTATGCAATGTGATTATAGTACATTTTCAACTCAGTATTCTTTTCTCGAAATCTTTTAAGCAGTTATGGACAGTTAATTCCATAATATGATAAATGCATTACTATGAAAATTAAATAATTATTATGTCAACAGAATGTTTTAATTGAATTACAATATTCCCTAATACATTAACTTTGTTATTTGTCACTTGAATATATTTTCTAATGCTTTCAAACAATTTCAAACCTTGAGTTTCATTAATAACTTTAAAATATTTTCTCCAATATGGTTCTAACAACTTTCCAAATCAATATTTTGCAAAAACTTTACAATTCTGAAAGTGTCGTGGAAATTCTTGTGAAATATTTTATATTGCAATATTCAATAAAATACGGCATTAGAATTTGAAGAGTTAAACAGATTAAATCATAAATAATAATATCTATATATTCATATTCGTTGTAGATAATTACCGAATAATAGCATTTTTCCAAATGGAACCATGCTTTTGATTGCAATGAATTCTTTTATGAATTACTTGATATTTATTGTTCTTTCAACAAGGAATATTTGTACATTTTAATATACATTTTCAACTCTGTAAAGATGTAAAAACAGAAAATGATAAAAAACAGTTAACTTGTATATAAAATTTTGCAACATTTTCCAGCATTCTCATTTAGGAAATTAATAACTCAAATGAATTCAGAATAAAATGAAAGTTCTCTTGAATTCTTAATCCTTTCTACTTTGGCTTGAGAACCATGATAACGTAAAAATAAGATAGGCAGTATTGAATAAAAAATTTTAATTATCAGTTTGAAGTCCTTTTATTAACACAACATAAAAAAAAATTCCCATGGACAATATAATCATTATATCCAGCAAGTAAAGATTTCCGAAAGTTGCGTATTGAAAGATGGCATTGTTAGCAAAGGATCTTTATGTAAACAATTTGCATGAAGCTTATATTTCTATTTTATGAGCGTCTATTTTATGTCTTGCACTTTTACCTTTAATTATTCTTTGGCTTCCAATGATCATGACAACTTTGACTATAGAATTTATTTTTGGTTATATAAATTTCTTTTTTTCTTTAGTTTACTTCCTTCCTTATTAAGGACATTTTGTCAAATCTTTTGTTTTTAGCTCTCTCCTATTTCAAAATGTAACACTCATTTAATGCATTTTTAATGTTTCACAGCTTAATATATAATGTAAAATTTAATGTATTTCTTTTATTCTTTTTTGAACCGATATATGCTTTCTGTAGTGTTTTCTTTATTGTTTGCAAGAGTTCAATATCATCAAATGTAGTTTGATGTAGTTTCCTTCGTTCTAGGTGGGGTTGTTCTTCGGTGTCCCCATCAAGCTTCCCGCATGGTCTCTGAATAAGTTGGGATACCGCCCAGTTGTCATATATTTCTTCCTTAAGAGCTTATGGATTTCATTCAACAGAACTGACTTACAACTATTTATTTTAATCTTAAATTAAAATTCTAAGAATCCTCTGACTCAATTTGTTAGCTCGCTGTATTCTTGCTCTTCTGTTTGAACTGAACATACGGTATATCGATATTATAGCAATCTGCAATGAATAAATCGTCCTTGTAAAGCCTTAATACCACTAGTTAGGTTTTCATTGAAGACAAGAACAGCTGGTTAGTTTGGCTGAATTCTTCATGAAATTTTGATTGGTAATAAATTTATATTTAAGAAGCCTTTTTCACGTATCTACATTCTTTAAAAGAAAAAAAATCACCATATCCGCTCGAACAACTGCAAAGGATAACTTCGTCAACCCTTTCACCCTTTTATTAAAAGACAGAACGGACGTAAAGAACAGAACATACAGTATATCGATATTACAGCCATCTGCAATGAATCAGTCTGTCATCCTTGTAAAGCTTCAATATGGTAAACGCTAGTTAGGTTTTCATTGAAGACAAGAACAGCTGGTTTGTTGGGTTGAATTCTTTATGACAACTTGATTGGTAATACTTCATATTTAAGAAGTCTTTTCATATATCTACATTCCTGAAAAGAAAAAAACTTCCACCATATCCGCTCGAACAACTACAAAAGATAACTTCGTCAACGTAGTGTCACCCTTTTATTAAAAGGCAGAATCCTCATGTCGCCGGCAGGTGGTGTCACTTTTGCAAAGCGGAATGGAGGTGGAAAGAAGGCACTGATATGTAAATGATTGGTTCTTTATCGGTTGGGTGTGTCTTCGACAGAGTCAATTCTTAACGTCATCCCCCCATCTGTTTCCCGGGGAAGATATTTTTTCTTTTCGTGGTAGTTTCTTGCAGAAATCGTTTGGCGAGCGATACGGGGTGCAGAAATCGCTTAATCACACCGATGTCTAATAGCCGTCCACTAGAAACACATTAGTGGCAGAGGAAAAAAATGGTAGCTCACCGAAAGGATCAAACTGATATGAAGAACTCTTGATCCTTCACGGGTTATTACAGAGAAAAAAAAAGACTGCTGTTGGAAGTGCGGGTATCACAGGTGTTTTTATACTCGTGTGTTCGCGAGGGCTGGCATGCATTTCTTTTGATTAGTTTTCCAGTGATCCAGCTTTCTGAAAGTTTGTTGCTCACCAGCCGGATGATTTAATAAAATTGTGTACTCTTATTTGCTGTAATCTCTAATAAACTACATTTAAGAACTTAAAAGTTTATGAACCTAATTGCTTAAGCAATTTTTTTTAATTAAAAAAGCATTGCTGTCAGATAAATGTTCGCAGATTTCTTTCTTTTAACAGTTTTCAACTGTCGAACATTAAAACCTCTGAAAATCGTCAAACTTTATTATATCTTCGTCAACGATTTTTATTGAATTTCTCTTTCATCCCAAGGAATATCAGAATGTTTAACCCTTTGGCTTATCACCCCGCGATTTCCACGGGCAACTCAAATGTAGCAAAATCTGTTTATCTCATTGGCATGTGTTTTTCTTCCTTTATTGAAGAGGGCATCTCGTTTTTATCCGTTTAACCATTGAAATAAATTATATGCAGTATTAGAAGTTTAGCTCACGTTTTGACCAATATATGTTGTTAGAAAAATATTTTCTAGAAAGAAAAATGTATATTTCAATTCACCGATTTATACCATCTTAAAATATGCAAAAAAATGAAACAATTTTTGCCCACAAATTGGGCAGTCAGAGGGTCACTAATTTAACGTAAGATGAATTTTAAAAGTGATTGCATACATTTACCTGTTTCCAGGATTAATATTTATTTCTTAATATATCTTTTTTGTAATTTTGGTATTTTCTTGTATCAATAGAAATAATGAATTTTTTAAAAACTTATTTGCATTTCTTCTCATTATCTAAATACCCATAATTTAAGATGTCTGTATAATTAAGTTAATGTACCATTTTTAAGTCAGTTGAGTTTCATTTTAAGATGAACCCGAAATTTTGGATTTCGTTTTCAGATTATGAGAGTTGACAAAAATAGGGAATTATTATTTTACAGATTAATGACTGATAAATCAATGTACTGAAAAGTTTTGAGAAGTTTATGTGAAGCAAATAAAGATGAATGATAAGACAAGTTCATCGTTTTTAAATAATTTCTTTTTGCAGTTAGTTGTTGACTGGGAAAATTAGATAATGCCCTTATAACCCTATCTGATAACTCGGAACGTCCTATGACGTCTTTAGATAACAGAAAGTAACTAATCGGCCTTTCAAATTCCCACATTAAAAAGATAAAAACTGTCAACAATGTCTTAAGAATAAAAGAAAAGTAAATTTGAATATTTTAGAAATTTGATTCTTTCCCTTGTAAATAGAAATCATCATCATGTCTCTTAAAAAGTAAAATCAAAGAACTTTAATAATAATATTTAAAAAAAACATTGATTCCATTGCAGTCATTTGAATTCATAATAAAATTTGAATAATCTGTATGGCAAAGACAATTTAAAAGGCTATAAAAATCAAAGAAACTTTGCAAATATGCGGAAATTACAATAAATTTAGATCATCATAAAGTATTTATAATGTAATAGTAATATTTTGGTTAACATGTAAATGTTTTTCAAATTCAGAATTTTTATGTAGTATTCTCTAAAAAGTAATTATACTCGCCGGCAATAGATTATATAAAAGGTTTTTTTTTTAAGGAATCATTATATTGATGCAATTTAGCTTATTTAGTGCGTCAGAGGTGCTTCCGTTTATGGAAACATTTTCAGCTTCAAAATTAGATTACTAATATTAGAAATAATTATTGCTCCATCATAATTGATTCAAATTTTAATTGATTTAATTTGTGATCATATAATTCACTTCAAATCCACCTCCCTGTTTAATTTAGAAACATACTGAGCTTCTTTAATACAAAAAGATGCAATCAGCTGTAATATGCATAGTTATCAGCTTTCATTATATTTGTTCTGTTATATCATTTGAAACAGAGAATTGAAATTGCAGATGAATTCTTGAACATTTCATAGTAAATGTTCATGTGTTGATGTATGGCAGAATATATCAATATGTATTTCATTACGATTTCTACATATTTTCAGTTTCTCATTCAAAGAACTTTCATCCAGTCATTTAAGGTATTAACAATTTTTTATTTCATTTAATGAGAAAATTACTTCTTTGATCTTCGAAAACAGAGCTAAATACAATTGATGGACAAAATCCAAGTATTAGAATTACTTCTTTTCAACTCAATGTTCCTCCTCAAAACCGTCTTCATTTTTCAATCGTCATTCTATTGCAAAATCGTTTTCATTTTCCTCCTCAGATTTGCGCTCTAAACTTTCTCACCCATTGATGGTCTTTTATACGGAATTAACGAAACAAGACTGAACATTTCGTTTGGTACTACTACGTCAGTAGGACTTGGTGCGCCATCTATTGCTTCAAATGACCCTATTCTGTATTTCGTCAACCTAATTTCTTGGGTGTTTATATACCCATTTTACTTCAGGTATTGTGCATTGATATATGGCGATGACAGTTATTGAAGTATGGTATGAAGGGAGGTATTGATTGTATTACATCAAATATTAGGCCAACAGAGTAGAATTTTCTATTTAAAAAACATAACATCTTTATTTTCATACATTTAAAAGAATATATATATATATTTTGGCAGATTCAGTAAAATTGGTTTAAATATCAGATATAAGTTTACTGGATATTATTAATTTCAACTAAAAATAACTTTGAAATAAATTTATTGTAATGAGGGAAGCTGTTAGTCAACTGTGGGCTTTAATCATTTAGCTTGCCATTTTAGCTCTGAAAATACTAAGATGGAACAGTAACTAATTTCCAAAATATTTTTGTTAGTATTAGCCCAAAGCTTCAGTATTTCTATCTAATCTGCAAATGTTTCCCCTTAGATAAATTCCACGGAAGGAAGTATCGAATTTTTCTCATTTTAAACTCTGATGTTTCCAGAATAGTATTTATCAATTTTCATCCAAAAACACATCTATTGTATTCATATGAGGTTAGATTACTCATTTAAAGCCCAGAAGGATTTAATTATTAGGATTTAAGATTTATAAAAATGTGAAGTCGTTTAAGTAATTATTTGAATATAATTCATTAATTTTGGGATGAATGAATCTTTAGTTTTCTCAATTGCAAAGCGATATACTTGCTGTTTACGAAGAAGCAACACAAAATAAAACACGTTGTAGTTCGGGTTCCCAATTGATAATCGACTGCTTACACAGTTTCCTTTATTCGATGTCCGTAGAGGGAAAATAGCTGCCAACATAAAGTGAAATGGTAGTTTAGAGTAGATTCAGAACTATAGGATTCATTGAAGATCCGCTGCGCATGAAGGCTTGCTACTTCTCCAAAGTGTGGTAAGATGCATTGGGTAAAAATATTAATATTCTATGGTATATTATATCGATTTAAAATTATAGGATCCGTCTCCTATAACTCTCTTGCAATTCCAATAAACCGAACATGGATTCAATAAATTTAAAAAAAAACTTACCGATTTCTTACAGTTTTTATTTTTTTCTGTATCATTAGAGAAATAATGGCTGCTGACAGAAACTGAAGTCGTAATTGAATCTTGTTCAAGGACCATAGGATTGATAAACAGGTTCCATTAACGATCTGCTGGGTATGACGATGTACTATTTCTCTTAAGGGTGATAAAATGAATTGGATATTTAATTTAAAATTCGCCATGATGTATTATGTCAGTTAAAAATTGTAGGAACAGCCTCCAATAATTCTCTTGCAGTTGCGATCAATAGAACATGGATTCAATAAATTAAAAAAAGCAAAAATATTGGATTCATTTTCTAAAATTTCTAGTCATTAATAAAATGTCTTTAAAAGCTTAGATTTTAAATTAATGGAATTAAATTTTGAACCATTAAGACGAACAACCTTCACATTTTTGACAACAAAGTGTGCTAAATGCCTTGGATATCTAAGTAAGCATCCTCTATGATGTATTATTTCACTTCAAAATAATAGGATCCGTCTCGTATAGATCGACTGCAGTTGCAATGAACTTAATATGGATTTTTAAAAAATCATGAAAGCAAAATTAGGGATTCCTTATATAAAATTACTGGTCTTTAAAAAATTTTTTTCTGACATTCGTTTCAAAATGTTGGCTTTAAATAATGAACCATTTCGAGGTAGAATTATCACATTTATATACTCCAAAGTGCAGTAAAATGCCTTGCCTATTTAGTATTCACCATGATGTGTTATTCAAAATTATAGGATCCATTTTTTATAATTCTCTTGTTGTTCAAATGAGTTGAACATGGATTCAAGAAATAAATAAAAGAAGCTAAAAGCTTTCCTACAGTATTTAATTTCCTCTGTACCATTAGAGGAAAAATGGCTGTTGACAGAGAAATGATAATTGAGTCTTATTCCATGACTATAGGAATCAAAATCAAATTCTATTGATGATCTACTGTGTATGCAGACATTCTATTTCTCCTATGTGTGGTAAAATGCCTTGGGTACCAAATTTAATATTACATTGCTTCAAAATTATAGGATATGTCTCGTATAATTCTCTTGCAATTACAAGAAATTGAGCATGAATTCAAAAATTCAAAATTATGGATTCATTTTTTAAAATTATTGCTAATCAATAAAATATTCCTTTTAATATCTTAGATTTTAAAATATTGGAATTAAGTCTTAAACTATTATTAACAATCAACCCTTTAATTGACTACAAAATATGGTAAAAACCCTTGAGAATCAAATTTATATTTTGCCATAGTCCTTTACCAAGGGTAAAAGTTGGATCTATCTCATATAGTTCTATTGCAGTTACAATGAACTGAGCAGGGATTCAACAAATCGAAAATACAAAATTATAGTTTTGCTTTTGAAAATTACTGGTAATTAATATATTGTCTTTTTCCTCGGCATATATTTCAAAATATTGGAATTAAATCTCGGACCTTCATGAATTACAAGCATCCCATTTATTGACTCCAAAGCTTGGTAAAATATTTTTACATCAAATTTAGTATTCACTAGGATGTTATTACACACTTCAAAATGTCTATTTTCTCAGCATAGATTTCACAATAATAGAATTAAATCATGTCCCATGAAGAGGAATAATCATGACATTTATTGACTCCATTATATCTTTGTATCAAATTTAGTATTCGCTGTGACATATTACTTCACTTCAAAATTATAGGATTTGTCTCCTTTAACTCTCATGCTATTACAATGAATTGAACAAGGATTCAACAAATAAATAAAAAAAAAGCAAAATTACAATATGGATTCGCTTTTTAAAATTACTGGTCATTAATAAATGTTTTTAGCTCAGATTTTAAAATGTTGGAATTAAATCGTGACCCATTATGATGTACAATCATCTCAATTATTGACTTCAGAGTGTGCTAAAATGCTTTGGGTATCAAATTTAGTATTCGCCATGACTTCACTTCAAAATTATGAGATACGTCTTCTGTAACTTTCAGTTACGATGAATTAAACATGGATTCAACAAAGCTAGAAAGCACAATTATGGATTCACAATCTAAAATTACTGATCATTAAAAAATGTTTTTTTTCTCAGTATATCTTTCAAATTTTTAAAAATTAAATCACGGACCCTTGCAAGGAATAACCATAATATTTTTTGACTTCAAAAAATGATAAAATGTCTTGGTTATCAAATTTAGCATTTCCTTGATGTATTTACCTGGTTTCAAAATTATAAGATCTGTGTCCTATAACATCTCTTGCAGTTATAATGAATTGAACATGGATTCAACAAATTGAGAATTCCAAATTTTGAATCCATTTTTTTAAATTACTGGCCATTAATAAAACATATTTTTCTGGGCCATAAATTTCAAAATATTGCAATTAAATCAAGAATCTTTACGATTAACAATTATCGCACTTATTGATTCCAAAATGTGGTAAAATGTCTTGGATATCAGATTTTGTATACGTCATGATGTCTCGGTTCAAAATTATGGAATCTGTATCCTATAACTCTCTTGCAGTTATAATGAATTGAATTTAAATTCAACAAATCAAAAAACGAAATCAAAAATTTTAGTTTCATTTTAAAAAATTTTCTAGCCGTTAATAAAATGTTAATCGCATTTATTGACTCTAAAGTGTGGTAGAACGCCTTGAGTATCAAATTTAGAATTTGCCATGATATCGCTTCAAAATTTTGGGATCCATCTCTTATAACTTTCCTGCCGCTACAATGAATTGAACAATAAAAAACAAAATTATTGATTTGAACATTTTAAAATTACTGGCCATTAAATAAATGTATTCTTTATTGGAATAGATTTCCAAATGATAGAGTTATATCGTGAACCAATACGAGGAACAATCGTGGCATTTATTGATTCCAAAATGTAGCAATATGTCTTTGTTATCAAATGCAGTATTTGCCATGAATTCTTTAAAATTACAAGGTCTATCTCCTGCAACTCTCAGTTACAAAGAATTGTACATAGATCAAATCAAAAACAAAATTATAGATTCCCTTTGGAATATTACTGGTTATTAATAAAATGTCTTTTTCTCTACATATATTTTAAAGTATTGGAATTAAATTACTAAAATTTATTGGCTTATCTCCAAAGTTATAAGAGACGGGATGCAAGATATGGGAATCCAAATGCAGGATATGGAAAGGATTCATCGAAATTAAAGTGTGTCTTCCAAAACTCAATGCCCAAACCAAACAAAAATGGTCACCACCAGTTGGCGAATGGAACTGTTGCTGCAGTTAGTTCTGCTGACTCAACCGAGACAAACAGAAGAATCCATCCGATTCAATCCAGAATCTTCGAAATCCAATCTCCTAATGCAATCTATTCGTCGCCCGCCACATAATATTTGCTCAGCCACCAGCTCACTTCTTCTTCTTCCTTTTCCTTATTTATTTATTCTTTCTTTTTCTTTAGCTACTTCTGCTTCTCTTCAGATGCAGATGTTACTGACGATCCTCCTGATTAAATGCATAAAAGTGAAGCTCGCCTGTAGATGAACTGCTGAAGCGAGAAGCCTTTTTTTCACATTTGGAATTTTTTTTTAAATTCTGTTGTCAAACTGCTGAAAAAGCTAAACATCCTTTTGTAGGAAAGTATCTGCAAAGTGTTGAAATTTAAATTCTGTTTTTATATTTCAACAGATGTTTTGCAAAGTTTTCTAGAAAGGTTACTGATATATTAACTCAGTTTAAAGTTATGCTGATTCTGGAATCCTACTTAGATTTGAATCTCATGTAATTGGTCTGTGATATAGGCTGGAATATTCTTAAATAATACATCTTATTATAAAATCTGGACACATATTTAAAAACCTTACTTAAATAAGCATAATGAAATTTTTTAAAATTTAAATTTGTGTTGGAATGAAGATCATTATAATCCTTGCAATGGAAGCAAGATGATGTATTTTGGGGTAACATTTCTTTAATAATCATATTTCACACAAAACACGAAGACAAAACAAGACATTAACATGCGCACCTCTGTGATAGAGCAACATCTTATCTCAATATATTTACAGTAGCAGAGCATTATGAGATGTGTATCTAATCAGACATCACCATCTATTATACAAAAGAGAAAAAAAAGTAATGCAACTGCTACAAACTCATATTAAAATAATTTAACATTTTTTATTTGCAAATTTAATGCAAAGTTAAATTTTTAACATTATATTAAGCATGCTATTTTAATTATATAAATAAATGAACTTATTTGTCAAGAGATAAAGTATTTAGTTTTAAATTAATTTTTAATTTCAATAAGTAATTACTTTTTTAGCTTATGGCAAATACTTATGAGGGTATTATTTCATTATTTATTAATGGTAAAAGGACTATGAGTAATCAACTAATTGGATAATTACAATGCCAAATTATCGAATGAAAAACCGATTTACTAATTGTTAAACTATTCCAAACTGATTACAGAAAGCTAAGAATATAGATTTAAACTATAAACGTGCATTTTTATACATTTTTTTAATGTTGTCTCATTTCAAATTTAATTAAAACCAAAAATATGTTTACTAGAAGTAGATTTTTACATTTCTGCTTTTTCGAGTAAGCAATTAATGCAACAAAATAAACAAAATCTTAAAAAGTATTTCAGAATAAAATACGAGTTTTAATTATTTGCATACTCATTTTTTTCAAAAAAAGGCACAATTAGAGGAAAATAATTGCCTATTTATATAAGACAATATTTATAAGTGATCTTTGACGGTCTCGTTAGTATAATTGGGAATCTTCAAATCTTCGCTTTTTTACTAAGACATTTATTAAAATATTTTGCATTTCATTTCCGAAAGCTATATTCAGAGGAACTTTTTTACCCTAATTATTGTCTCATAAATGGAAATAATAATTGTGCTGTCATGTCATATATGAATTTTTGTAATTTACACAGGATGCACAGATTAATCTAAAATCTCGCAAATTGGCAAAAGTTTTATCATTTATAAAATGCAATTCATGAATACGTTGATTACACTTTGTAATATTAAAAAAATGACCTATTTTCAAAAATTAAGAAGTGTTACAAGACATTGAAATTCTATACAAATAATTTTTATTTTCACTTTAAATATCAATCACAGTGTATTTATAGATTTGAAAAACTTTCTAGAAGTAAAATGGGAAATTCATATTAAATATGAAACCGCATTAAAAAATGACAAGAAAGCAAAAAAAAATTTTTTTTGTTCAGTAGGAACTTTATTAATCCATTAACTAATTACTACGTTTCAATTTAAGGTTTTTTTTTAAAAAAATTGAAATTAGTTAATATAAGAATAACATTTTAAATGATGATTTTTTTAACCACTTTCTTTGATCTACAAGTTAATTAAGTAACATATTGCACTTGAAATCATATTCTACTAAAAACAAAGATTTCTGACAGAAGACAAAATTAAAACTTTTCAAATAAATCACTAAGACAAAAATGAGATTTTTTATCTTGGAGATTTCAATAAATATTGTTGTTTACTTTTTAAATATTCAGAAATCCCATTCGATTAGTATTTTTTTATCGCTCAAACATTTAACTCCTTTCAGTCCTCTAAAATTCAATGCTATTATAGCTTTTACTTATACTAGCATGGATAATATGAAACAAACAATATAAGTTTGGTCTTATAAAACTGAATTTAATGATGAAATCCACGTTGAAACGGACTTTGATAGAATAATAACAGCTTTTTGTTCTTTTGTGTTTTTTTATGTATTACGAATTTTTCATTTAGATGTTATGTGAACGCCATGCTTCATGTTTTAATATTTCTGCTGCATTATATCAGTTGCTTAATATTTATGTAGTAAATTTTATATGACCCAAATTCTTTCAACGGTTATAATCTTCCTGTTGCTAGATGTATGCTTAACAATGCCGGTGTCTTAGCACAGGGGTAGCGCGTCTTCCCCGTGATCTGGACATTTTGGGTTCGACTCCCGGTTGCCCAGAGTGTAGCTACTACTCTATCTGCGATTCGTGTGAATGTCACCCTCCCTGTAAAAAGGGGTTGTGTAAGCGAATGAGAAGCATGAAGTAGCTAAGTCGTACGCTTGGCCCTAATTGGCACTGCTGAAAAAACAAAGGACACTAATTTAGGCTTAAATTGCTGACAGCTTTCTGTCAGAGGGCTTGCAAAGTGCTATAAGGATCAACATGTTGAGCAATATTAAAATTCATGTTTTTGTCTTAAATTTGATGCAGGCCGCAGTGACTTGGTGGTAAGGCTTCGACTTCGGAACTGGAGGTTTGCAGATTCAAGACCTGATTTCACCAAAAAACCGTTTTGTAAGACGGTCTGGTGCACGTTAAATTCATCGGGGCCAAAAGTTCTCCCCATTTGGTGATGTGGACGTTTGTAGAGGGGGTGGGTATCTGGCACAAAATAGTCCCAGTGTTAACTATAAAATAAGACGTTAATATCACTAAACTTAAATTTGTTAAATATCTGTGCAAGCGTAGTGATCGGAAGCGCGGTGGAGTAGCAAGGGACATCTGAAAGTCCCGGAAACCTTTCTTAGAGGTCGCAATGAAAACTAAATATTAATGTATATAACACTTTTTCCAAGAAAAATATGCTGAAAAGGCGAAAAAATGGCACCTTTTGTGCAAGCAAAGTAGTGGTATAACAATCTCTACCATTTAAATATCAAAAAATAAATTATCTGATATAATTTTAAATAAATTCTATGTCGTTTTTGCTTAAATCATGTAAATATATACTTGCTATCAAGTTCACAATTTAGTTACTTCATATAATAATTTTTTCTTAGGAAAACAAACTATATATTTTGAGCTTTTTGAGTATTAATAAATATTTTTTTTATCCAAGCGGGACTCAAAATTTTCTGATTTTGCAAATTTTATAGGTTTAAAGGTGATAGGAAATAGTCTTATTCGTTCATTAAACTTTCTTAATATGGATATTCCAGAACAGATAATCCAAATACATAGTGAAAAAAAATTTAATTGATAATCTGGCCTGTCTTTAAATTATTTAAATTTTCTCTAATAATAGAGCAAAATAATAATTTATCAAAAATATTATGGAGTAAGAATAGATTTCAATTAAAGTGTAGCTTATCTTGGCTTCAATCATTAGAGTAAGATCATTTAGATAAAAGAATATTTAAAAGAAATAATTTGCTGTGATAATTAATTAATTCTTTAATCTTTGGAAAATCTATCAAAAAATATAATTATTTAACATAATGAACATTGAACACAATGAAGAGAAATAACAACTAAAAATATTAAAATAAAAACTAAATAAGACATTAATTAATTTTCAATTAATTTAAAGTAATACATTTGCTACTTTTAAATTGTGCATAATATATCATTGTACTCTAGATAACTTTTCAAGTTTCGTTTAAAGAAAATCAGAATAATTAAGAATGATCCTACGGATCCTTATAAAAGAATTCTACGAACTCGGAGAAGAAAATCCTTTTATTCTAATGAAAAATAAAAAAGCTAAATAAAACTGTCTTTTTATTAATGGAGAATCAAAAAGCAGACGACTTTTAAGATCAATAAAAAAGATTAAAATCTTAATTGTAGAGAATTCATTTGAGCAGCTGCGCGAACAAAGCTTCATTTTCGTTGCCAGATGTTCCCAATGAAAAGAGATGCGAAACTATTGGAAAAATTAGAACACTTCAAGAGAAAAGAATCCTTCAAGTCTGTAAGAGAAGGATTCTTGAAGAAGTAGGATCGATATTGGTCAAAAGGATTCCTTTGGGGTATATTCTAATTAAAATTTGTGACCTAGACAGAGGTAGTGATTCTTTAAAAGACAATTTAGCGCCCTTTTTTTAGTTGAATGATGTATGAAGTACATCCCACTTCAAATTCTATTTATTGAAAAATAAGGAATTTTAATCTTATAAGAATTTTTTCTTGATAAGAGCTTTCTTTTTCTTTTCAATATGGTTTTGAATAACATTGAAATTTATATTTAGAATCTTTAAAGGATAATTATTGCAATAAAAATAAATTTTATTTATTTTGTGCTCCCGTATCGTTTTATCTTCTTTTATTTGTACTATATTTTGTGTTTTAATGGTTATTTAATGTTTAAATGAGTGAAAGTTTGCATAATTACATATTTCACATGAAGAGTACGTCTTTCTTTTGTTCTAAAATATACCCCGAAGTTATAAACAGAAAAAATTGCAGGAATTAAATTATTTTTCAATTAATTAAACATAATTGAAAAATCTTTCTATCGCATTCTTTCTACTTGGATTAGAACTGAATTTACTGCATATATGTATAAAAGAATGCCTTTTGATGTACAGAAAAGATAAAATTGTTTTGGATATACAATCATATCTTTGTAAATTCTTCTATCTAATAATAACCAATTTGCTTTATTTAGATTCTACTTTAAACAAAAACTGCCACTGGCCTAAAGTAAAGGGATTTGGGAGTGATTTTATTATCGTATTACTTGTTAATACTACTTCTAAGAATATTAAAAGATAATTTGAGTATGAATAAGCATTGACGCCTTGAATTCAGAGATTTTCTTGAAATTTTAATAAGAATTATGCGAGATTTCTGTGTTTCGATTTTTTATAACTATCAAAAAATCCTATTTTCCCTGATATTTAACAGTTTCTTCTTTACAAAAGCTTTAACTTAATTTTTAAAATTAAATTTCATTGTTACGATAGATTTAAAATCCTTTTAATTATTTTTTAAAATATTTCATTGTTTATATTATATATATATATATATATATATATATATATAAATAATCTTCCATTGTTGAAATGAATGCAAGGAATAATTATTTTGTCAAGAATCTTTTAAATTTACACGGAAAATCAGAGAGTTAAAGCATAACATATTGGATTTACATTAAATACAAAAGAGAATAAGCAATTGTATGTATATTACCCAGACAATATCATGGTTCTCAAACAATAAAGTTCCTACTGAACAATTTTTTTTTTTTTACTTTCTTGTCATTTTTTAATGCGGTTTCATATTTGATGTCACGGGATTCGACACCACCAGTAAGGCCTATTTGAAGATTCGTGAGCATGAGAGATTTAATTGACATTAAATAGTATACATGTTCAAGGTAAATCAATTGGTTGCTAAAAACAGATGCCTTTCAGTATGTAATCTAAAATATAGTATCAGTATTAAATAAACTCCTTATTGAAACTTACATATTTTATAAAATAGATATAAACCTTTGCAGATATGTGTTTAACCATTTGCGTCTCATGGTACTCTCAGCCATTAAGCATTTTTACCATTTCTGTTATACGTCTGCCTTCAGCCACCCCAACAAAGAAACATACTAAACTTATATTGTATTCTTCATATATTAATCTTCCGTTAGGACAGATATGTTTACACTTTGTATGAAAGCACAGAAACGTCTAAGGAATTTATTTAAGAACCAATACGGTGCTTCTACTTCTTTGTGATAATGAAACTTAATATTAATATAGAGCAGATTATGACTCCATGAAAAATAATGGGTGGGATTATTAACGCCAAACAAATTACTTTGGCGTTATTATTATTTTGGCAAATTACTTGGAGACACTTGTAATCAAAAGCCAAGACTTCACAAGACTGTTTTATAGAATACCACTCGATGGCGAGTTATAAACTATAATTTTTACAATAAAACATTGTAGTAAAACATATTATGTTTACAATATCGAAGTATACAAAATAATGGAAATGAATACATTTGGTTTTTCCATCATAATTTTGCATACTATGTATCACTACTGAACGGAAATTACTTTAACCAGTACGACGCCTAAATCCAAATTTTATTCAACCGCAAAGGGTTAATGAAACAATTCGCCTTATTATTGTTATCAACAGAAATACATTTAAACTGAAAGTTTAACTCTTGCCTAATTTTTAATCGGTTTCTTTATTTTTTAAAATATTTTAGGCGAAATTAAGGTAATTAAGGTAACTGACAATGTTTGAAGGAAAAGTTTTGAAAAATTGGGTTATTGTCAATCATAAATTCTATAATTCAAAAAAAAAAATTGAAAATATAATATATTTTGTGAAACAGGAAAATTTGTAGTAAATTTTAGTGAAATCTGACCAAAACGATTAGCACTCTACACAAAATGGTAATGCAGCAATCCTAATTTTCTTTCTATGCAAGTTATAGAATATAATGATGAATGAAATGAGCTGAAATCGAAGAAACATTTTCAGATGCAAAGAAGTTATGGGTAAAAATATATGTATATATACATTTTTTTCCATAAATTCACTGCTTAATTTTTTTAAAAATACCTATAAAGGAAAAAGTATTTCACCAATAATAATAAAAATTGATTCATTTCATTGCCCACATCATTTAAAACACAAGCTGCAATTTTTATTTAAATACCTCTATTCATTTTTTAGATATCGCGTTAAGAATTTTTATGAAAATTAAAATATTTTTTGCTTAATATTCCCCTGAATGATAGGTCATGCCATCCATTTCCTAGAAAAGATAAACTGTTTTGAAAAAAGGAAAGCCTGAACTACAAGAAATAATAATAAAAAAAAAATCACCGATGTCGTCGAAAATTAGTGTTTTTTAACTAAGTTGGATACCTTTAGGTATTCAAATATTTTCAAGGAATTCTAATGTAAGGAATTTTGTAGGTAATTTTGGTAATTTGAAGGTAATTTTGTTTATACTGATGTTGTTCAAGAGTAAGCATTTCTCAGCACTGATGCCTACATCAAGCGAATCCACTACAATACCATGCTTTTGCAGAATCATCAGTGTGAACTAGATAGAACTTTCTTCTTCCGATTCCACCACTTCTATCTGATTGAATTTCGTTCCTCTTTCTTTCCTTTCCAGTCTCAAATTCCCACGTGACTACACGACAGGGCCGTAAATAAAAAGAGTACACAAAAAAATGGAACTAAACACATTTTGTTTTTTCTTCATAATCTTGCATAATACGTATCACTGCTGAAAGGAAATTAATTTGACCAGTACGATACCTAAGTCCAAATTTTATATAACAGCAAAGGGTTAATGAAACAATTTACCTTATTATTGTTATCAACAGTAATACATTTAAACTGAAAGTTTAACTTTGCCTAATTTTTGATCAGTTTATTTTTAAAAATATTTTAGACGAAATTAAGATATTAAAATCTTTTCAAGAAATTTTAATATAACTTGAACATTTTTTTGTTTATACTGATGTTGTTCAAGAGTAAGCATTGCTTAGCACTGATGCCTACATCAAGTGAATTCACTACAATACCATGCTTTTGCAGAATCATCAGTATGAACCCGATAGAACTTTCTTCCTCCAATTCCACCATTTCCATCTGATTGAATTTCGTTCCTCTTTCTTTCCTTTCCAGTCTCAAATTCCCGCGTGGCTACACGACAGGGCCGTACATAAAAAGAATCTCTTGCAAAAGCCCGCTTCGAGTGCTTTTTATTCCGCCGGAGTCCCCCTGCGAGTTGGAAAAACATGGAGTAGCAAGCGACTTTCATGGATGTAGTATTTGCCGACTTCAGAAAGGGAAGAATGCAAGGGCGGACTAAAGGGGGGCTTCCACCCCATCTTCTGCTCGCTTTCGGTAGGATTTCGGAAAAGAAGGTTCCTTTCTTGTAAATCGGATTTCGAATTTCGATCGAAAAAAAGCGATGGGAAAACGATGTTCTGGTTCTCAATTTTAGATCCAGCACAGTGACAGAAGAAATATAGAACTATTTTTTTTGCTTATTTTTCTTCTTAAAAATGACTTCTGTGGATATAGGATTCGGCGAATTCGTTCTACAGATTTCTTATTTTCGATATTTGCTTATTTTGTTCCATTAAAGATTTATAAGTAATAGAAAAAACAGCGGGCTTGATCTCTCTTCGACTTTTTTTGGATCAATAGGCAACAGCGATTGATGTTTAAGTTTGGCGTATTCCGATGAGAATGAATGTGATATAGTTTGCGTTTTTGAAGCAGTGACCTTTTCAGTTTTGAAACCCGTTCACTAAATTGTGAAAAATTTCATGAAGGTGATATAGTTTGCGTTTTTGAAACAGTGACCTTTTCCAGTTTTGAAGCCCGTTCACTAAATTGTGAAAAATTTGATATCCATCTGCAATTTTGATATAAAAATCATATATTAAATTCATATCAAATTTCTAAATTATAACATTCCCATGCACATAAATTAAGGTATCCAACTACGTTCAAAGGAAAAATTTTGAAAAATGGGATTCTTAAAAAAATATTTAAAACAATGGTTTTTAGACACATTGTTAATTATAATACGAAATACTATAAGCATAAAAATTATTAGAAAATATAATATAGTTTGAGAAATAGTAAATTGTGTAGTAAATTTTAATGAAATTTAATCAAAAAGGTTAACACTCTACACAAAATGGTTATGCAGCAATCCTAGTTTTCTTTGTACACAATTTATAGAATATAATGATGAATGAAATGAACCAAAATCTAAGAAACGTTTTGAGATGCAAAGAAGTTATGAATAAAAATATACATATATATGCATTTTTTCAAAAATTCACAACTTAATTTTTCTAAAAAACACCCATAATTGAAAAAGTATTTCCCCAACAATAAAACTTTTGGTTCGTTTCTTTGCCCGTATTATTTAAAACACACGTTGATATTTTTATGTAAAAACCTCGATTAGTTTGTGTTTATCATCAAAAACTTTTCTTAGATTTTGGTTCATTTCATTCATTATTATATCCTATAGCTTGGGTACAAAGCTATATGCAAACACCTAATATTTACACAAAATTATATATCTACTCCTAAGTACAAATTTAGCGAGAAAAATATATGATTTCCATAAATATAAATATTTGCTTAACATTTTTATGAGTTTGTTGTTTTGGAATTGTCTTATGCATTATGGATTTTGAAATATCTTATTACTTTTTAATATTATTTTTTCATATGTTTGGTAAAATACGATGAACCATATTTGAAGCGGTATAAACTTTCTATGGATCTGATATATTCCAAATTTACAATTTCTTATGCACAAAATTTTAGAAGAAAAACCTTTAGAGCGGAAAGATAACAAGACTACATTTTTATCCATTTCTCTACTGTGTAAGACATACACTTGTAACGGATACCTGTTTGAAAAAAAGAAAAATGTTTTTTGCAAAGAAAAAATATTCTTTAAAACGTATGATGCTTTTATGTAGCATTTAGGAAAAAACATTCTCTAGAAGAAAAATATTTATGCATGCATATTTCTTTCATATTATATGGAGAATTATATGAACATAAACATTTCTTTGAATAAAAGTAGTTTCCTTACGAATCTTTTTCATAAATAACATCATTGTAGCATTAGGAGAAATGTTTTTGCATTGCAAACAAAAACATTTCCTCTTTGACACTTTCAAAAGAATAATTATAAAATCGTAAAGCTTAAATAAAAAGTTATGCAAATTCCGTGCCATTTTTGTATAAATTATATTCATAAAGTTTTAATGGGAATTTAGGATTTGCTTTTAGATGATGTTTAATTTTCGAAGAGTAAAGCTTTTTTTTTTCTACAAATAAATAATTCGTCTCAAATAATATTATTCTTCGAGACCTTATTTACTATGCAAATAAAGACTCAAGTTCTTGCTAAACTTATTTGCTTTCTTTCAAATTATTCATCAAGTTAAACAATTTTGTCCATTAGTAATTTCATGAATACATTTTAGTATGAATTTACAAATAGATCTGCTCTCTACTTTATCATAACAACATTTTTTTAATAATTGGAATGAAATTCTAGAAGATATTGAGATCAACAAGATGTTCTAATAATAATGAAATGTCTTAGTTCGCAGTTAATTCAACTGTTAGTATAATCTAGTATTTTGAATTATTTTTTTTTGTAGTGGTAGTGGTTTAATATGAAGTGTTCTAAATTTGTTTTATGTCATTATTCCAATAGACGAAACATTTTTATACAAATTTTAATTATTATCTGAAAACTGAATCCAAAGTTCTAAAAGCAAAACCAAATAATTTAACGAAAAGCAGTTTTAAATCAGATTTAAAAAAATTGTGGTGTTGTTAGAAAAGACGTGATGCATACGTCATCAAATAAAAGGGTCATTTCCCAACTGATAAAATTAATTTTTTTAAACCATAGGAAAAAGATTATTTAATTAATTCCTTTGAAATTAAAATGATTTTTTCGATTATTTCTGTTTTTTAATCTCTTTAAATTATTCATCAATTTAATTTTTTTGAAGTATGCATAGCTTTGGAGAAAGATGAGGAATTATAAGAGTTTTAATTTCACAATGAGTTATTTACTTGATAATCATAATTAATCAAATTTTTGAACTAATCAATTTGTGTCTCGATGTTTTTTTTATAAATATTTAACTGTGAAGATTGTGCTAGGTGAAAAATTAATTTTTTTTTCTGGAAGGGGCACTATTGTAAAATAGTTAAAGATTAAAATAGTAAATTTAATTTGGTTGTACGATTAGGGAAAAAAAAAGAATGGAATACCAAGTAAATAATCTGATGTGATTCATCTTGTATGTAAACAAAATTTATCTGTTTAAAAGAAATATACAACACAGTCGAAAATTGTTTTTTGCGATTTAACAAACACTGAAAAAAAATTTAGAATACCAGCTACAAATGAATATCTCAAACTGCCTTAGCGTGTAATTGTCTGCTGGAAAAAGCATCGTGTAGTGAAAGCCGTTTTACAGAGAGACTGAAGTAAAGGCTAATTGCTTATTATTTCGATCAGTTCTTTATTTTCAACACTCCCTTTTCTTCCCTTCTTTCTCTCTCTCCCACGTATGGTCAAAAGACGTTATTGTCACAAATAAAAATCAAAGATTAAATTTTTAATTTTTTTATATTTTTAAATATGTAAAATAAATATTTTCTCGGAAAAATAGTAGTCTTAAGAATAGTGTCTTGGTCCAAATGAAATGGTATCCGTTATTTATTATGTCGTCAATTTATTGCTATTATAAATATTTACCCGTTCCAGTAAGATACACTGAAAAAAAAAAAAACTATCCATGAAATAACTATTTAATTTTGATCTGAGAAAACGTAGTTCCTTTTATAATTCTTACATATTGTTAATTAAAATTTTATTATTGGTATGGTTATAATTCTGATTGTTAAGTTCATAATTCAACAGTTTTTCAAAAATCTCTTATGGATTATTTCTTGATTTTCGTGTTTACACCAGGTACTCCTGTATTTTATTTTATTTTATTATTTCAGACATATTATCTTATTTTCTTCTAAATCAATTCTTTTGATGATGTATTTACGACTGCAGAGCATTCACTAAAAGCATTTGTTAGTTGCTAAGCACATTTCCGTCTTCTCTGCAATATTTCATTATCAGTATCACGTAATTATAAGCTTACTTCTTTTGATTTTCTGAATCCCTCCAATCATTTTAATCTTAATAGTCTACACTACTCTTATTCATTATGGTGTTTATTTCACAACGAGTTTTTCTTTTAATAAGAAAAACTGTTCACGCTAACTGTTTATAAGAATGAAATCCAGTGACTAACAACAATTTGGCCCTGACTTGCACCCAGAAATTCTAACGGTAAGCAATATGTGATAGTGATCTGTGATATCAATGTAAATATTAAATTTGCTATCCGATTTCATAAGTTAGAAATTTAAAACTAAATTTACTATTATATTCATCATTAGCTTTAGTCATATAACTAGTTTAGGTCGTTATTGTGCTACATGGCATGAAAAATCAATGGCGAGTAATATTCGTCATTTTATCGGAAGGGGTTGGTTTTACTTCTCTGTAATTTCAGAGGGATGCTATTATATATTTAAATAAATTGTTTCGGTATAATTAAAATCCAAACCACTGAAAGAAATTTCTTCAAATTTTTATCACAAATATTATGAAGCATCTGGTAAGTTTTATTAAAGGTTTCAAATATTTGATTAACTTTTTCTAGTGCGATGGGATGTATGTTTCCCACTAAATCAATCAATCTTTTTTATTAGGTTATTTAGGTAAGTATGTGGTAGGGTCAATTTTTCAATCAGATAGAAAATTTAGATACTTCAATTCCTTATATCGCCTAAAATGGCATTTCTTCATTTTTTTACTTAATTATTAATTAACCAAATTAATTTAATAATTAAATCTATGAAATAAACTAAGTAAATAGTTTTTCCTAACACTTTCAATGCTACCGACGAGAGATCTCGTGTTTCATATACTTCCAATTACTGGTTTCTGTAGACTAAAATTTCTCTCTTATGCCAGTTTAAATAAGAGTAATATATAAGAGTAACCTATTTAAACTGGTATAAGAGACGATTTTAGCCAACAGAAATCTGTAATTAGAAATATCTGAAAGACAAAATATCTTGTCGGTGGTATTGAAAGTGTTAAGACAAATAAATAACAAACCTAAAAAAATATTTCAATGCACCCTGACTATGAAAAAATTAATAAGGGGTCTTTAAAAGGGTTAAATATATTTTGTTTTTGATATAAAACTGTGGCTTTATGGAGAAGTTGTCGTACCGGATGCAATAGAAAGTTCTATTCTAGGCATTGTTTTTCTTAGAACAAAAAGCTTCTAAAAATTAGATCGACAAGGTAGTCAAAAGCATCTAAAAGTTTCAGGTTTCACACAAGATTTTAAGTAGCTAATGCATTTAAGTCTTTTAATGCAAAAGATTTTCTTCAAAGAATTTGAAGCATAATGAAAGTTTTATTAGAAGGTTTATTGGTAATTAATTCAATAAATTGCGTTCTTTAAAAATTGTTTTCCTACATGAAATTGTTATTACTTGCTTAGTATTGCCACTTTTATAGAATGTAAATAACTGTTATTTTAAAACTTTTTAATTATGTTTTTCTGAGTTGCCACTAGCCATGTTTAATTAAATTTGTATTATCTTTAAAATCGTTTGTTTTGCCTCATTCTTTTATCAAAGAGAAAATTACTTTCTGGGGCTTTTAAAAATCGTTTGGTTCAGCTCATGTTTCCATTTTAATTAAAAGAGTGTCAAATGATAGAGTATTATGCGTTATTCTTTTTTACGTTAGAAATTCATAGAATGAAAATATTTTTATCTCTAGAGGAATCAGATGATTGGCAACAGAAACTGTAAAATATAATCAAACACCTTTTTGCAAGTTAGTTTATATTTTCGTTGAGTAAGAAAAATAGTTATTATTAAACTAATTTCAAGTAAAAAGTTTGAATTTAAATAATATTATTCATGCTTCTCTCGGAATTTTTATGAAAGGTTTCGAAAAATTAGCACAATTTAAATTGCGAAACCGTAAGAAATTATTTTAAAATTACAGTACATATAAAACTACACATTTGTGTAAAGAAAGCAAATAAGTTTCCTTCATATGGGAAAAATTAAAATCCTAGAAAAGGTTTTTAACGGAAATCCTTTCAAAAATCATTCTATATTTGGAATTTTGATTAACATTTTGAGTTGGAACATTAAGTGCTAGAAATCTTAGAAGAAGGAAAACTTTTGCACAAAATTGGTTTTTTATTTTTTTTAGAAGTCCTTTAGTATTATAAACAAATACATTCAGTAATTCTTACGGTCGTATAAGTCCGCTAGGTCGCATTCGATTATGCTACGGTCTCTATACGATTATGCTACGGTCGCATAATCGTATAAGTCTACTAGTAATCCGACTTTACTTGATTGTTAAATGTAAACATCTCTTTTCATTTTTCTTCTCATCCCTTTATTTGACTAATTAAACCCATCCTAACGTATGCGCAGAAAGCGTGCAAAAATTCAGGACTGGTTGAAAAAAAATATACTAATACAATTCTTCAAAACAACAGAAAAACTCTTGTACAATTCAACCTAAAGGATAATAAGCATAGATGAAAGCATATTCAGTGAGCATCATAGAAATGCCAGCGTCCTGGCATATGGGTGGTGTGTCTTCCCCTTGATCTGGACGTCCCATGTTCGAGTCCATGGCATGGTTGTTCAATCTGTGGGTCAGATGAATGTTCATCCCTTTAAAAAGAGGTTGGGTAAGCGAATGTGAAGCATAAAGTAGTCATGTTGTACTCTTGGCCCTAATTGGAGCTGTTGAATAAACAAAAGCTCTCATTTCGTTTAAATCCCTGACAGCTTTCTGTCAGCGAGCTTGTAAAGTTCATTAGTAACAATAACATCATAGAAATTATTGAATACAAATTTTTTTTCGTTCTGAATAATCATACTGCTCTGCTTTGATTCTTCTTTTTAGGAGACAGTTACATTAACACAACAATGGGATCCATTTTTTCGTATATATTCAAGATAACTTTCATCCCCCTCCTTAGAAAAGAAAAAAAAAAAAAAAAGAAAATCAATACAGATTATCCTGATCATTCCCAACCCCACAGCAACGAAACTTTTAACGAACTTAAGGAAGAACAAAAGTTTGTTTGCTTTTTTTCACCTTCGCACTAACATATCTGGGAGATTGGAATTCGAACCGCACTTCTTTCTGCGGGAGGCTTGGGTGTGGTGGTGGGGGCTTCAGAGGGGGCTAAAGTCTTTAGATCCGAATCTCTAGTTAGAACATTGTTCGAAGTTAGCGAAGCGGTATTCCCCACAGCGCAAAGCGAACATTTTCTAAGCATTCCCCAAACACAGTCTATCGGATAACAATTCGAACACAACGGCTCTATCATTAGCTTCCGTAGAGAAAGAAGCAGACCGAATCAATAAGGTTCACATTACCTTTCAAAATAGGCCTATCGAATTTCCGTCCGAAACACTAGAGCCCATAAAAGATTGTCTGTTAGAAGAACCCCTTATTTTGATGGAAGCACCCCCCAAAACAATGCCGATCCATTTTCCAAGCTTCAAAATGTCTTTTATAGAGGCAGAGAAGTATAGAGTATAACTTTATTTCAAACCACAGGATTTGATCTGACATCTGGGAGGTTATTTGTTCTGATCTAGAAAATCGACATGATTGAAGATTTTGGTAGAGATTTGATACGTGTCATGCGCTGTTGGAGGGATAAAGTCATTTCTTTTAACACTTGTTTTTCGTTCTTGGCTTTCAACAGTTATTTGATGTTTCTCGAATAGAAGAAATATATGTCAGGGCTTCCATTCACAATGCGACTTTTGATATTACTAATGTTAATTCTTCGAGATAAGATATATTTAACGATATAATGAAATTGTTTTAATTACTGTTTTATTATAAGCTGGCAATAATGATATCTACAAAAAATACCAGAATTTATTTGTTCGGATCGAAAAAAATCATAAATTTTTCTGATATTGGATAAATATTATGGGCTTTTAGATACATAAAATATCTTTATAACAATTATTTCAGTTTCATTCAGTAACATTTTTTCCCTCTAAAAACACAATTAGATTGTTTAGACAATCCGGGTTTAGACTGTTCCATATGATTTTAGGTAATTCTTCGCATCTTTTTGACACTGATTCTACGAAGTAAGGCATCTGGTTTATTGCAGAAAATCAATGATCTAAAACCGTCGTCTTTAAACTGGGTATTTTTATTATAGATAGGAAAGCCATATTACTAACTCTCCGTCCTGCCCGGGAGGCATTCGGAAATACATACTGAATGACTGGACCGTTGCAACAGCAACACTGGCAGGAACTGTGGTTGAGTCCAAAGGGCCATCACCGATCATGGTACAACCCTCCACGTAGGAAGTACGTCCCGTCATCAATGGAAGGAGCCAGATCTCCAATCTTTTGCGTACCCCACCGGGTTGGCGAGATCCAATAACCATGCAGAAAGCATCTCATCCTCGATTACGAGATACCCCCCCCCCTCCGAGGGTCTATTATTATTACAAATAAAAAGCCCGATAAGAGAAAATACAGATTTTCTCTGATCTTTGGAAATTTACATAATCGAGTATTTTGCTTAAATCTAATACCTAAGAGAGCAATCGAATTATAAAATCATTTTTAAGAGGATAGTAAACTTGGAAATAAGCAAAAGTGGACGAAAACAAGACATTTTATTTTTATCGATTCATCATCAAAATATATATTTTCCATTAAAATAGGGTTGTAAATTTTTTTTATTAAATAAATATTTGTAGGACATAAAGTAAAAAAATATACATTTTATTGACTTTTCAGAAAATGATATTGTATTTATATTTAATTATTTTGCTTTAGTTTTTGAAGAAATTACATGATACTTATAGTAAAGACTTTGTATGCACTATTTTCTTTCAATGTTTAACCATTTTATATTTCGAGTTCATTTAGGTAGTTAAAAGTCAATTTCAGTTCAGAAAAACGTAAGATTCTTTAGAAAATCCAATATATGGTGCATAAAAACATTTTTGAAAAATTAAAATTTAATTGGAATTAAAAAATCATATACAAATTGGTTCTAAATAAATTTATATTGAGCAATAAGAGAAAAGCAATTAAAAAATAAAAATTAAGTTGACTGGAATATTTTAAAATTTGTTAAAATTATATATCTTTTAATTTTTTAAAAAATAGCACACCTCGTTTTAAAAAGATTTTTAATGAAATTTGACGTATTTATACTTTAATATGAGAATAAAATAAATTTCAAAACCCTAAGTGAATGATTCGAGAAAGTGTCTAATAAAGTTCTGCAAATCATTCAGCCTTGTTTTTATTCCGAATACTTCAGCAGTTATTTGAATTTTCTTCAAAAGAAGAAATTCAAGCCAGACTGCAGTAAATGAAATGAGGAATTATTTCCTGTCTTAATAACTTTGGCTCTATAATACTGAGCATATTTGGAGGTCTTACTAGCTTTGGATAATCAATGGTTTAACAAAAT
>JAPMOQ010068140.1:657335-675205 GCA_026543055.1 Argiope trifasciata | reverse complement strand
ATATATATATATATATTTGTTGTCCAGTTATTCTTTTCCCCGTTGTATTTAGGTGAATAATAAAGTTTACATTTTAAAATTATATTTTGAATACGTTTTCAAAATTTTGAGGTAGTTTATAAGAAAAAACGACTACCTATTTCAATTGTGTTAGTAAAATTTATTATGTAGTTAGAAATATCAGAAAATTAAAAAGAAATCTAGAAACGAAGGTCTGCATATAATCATTTATGAAAAATTAAGGAATAATCTTATTTAAAATGCCAATTTTACTCCATAAAAATTGATGTTGCATTTTGCTGAGCTAAAATTTAATGCATAATAATTTAAATATACATTTTGCTTGCTAAAAATGTTCTATTGTGGCGATTGAATTTGGTCATGAAAATAGATGTTTCAAATAAAGAACAGTACTTTCTTTAAAAAATTTAATTTATACCGCTTAAAAAAGGAATTGGATGCTTATAATTTTATAATAAAAATATAAATTATTTTAAATTTATTTACATTTGTAACCCAAAATATTATTGTGCTCTATATAGCCCGATATTTACCGCCCCTGCCAACTAACTTTAGAAGAGACTTGGATTCGACGAGTTTATAAAGTAAATACTGATATGTTTATTGAATCTCCTGAAAAAATAAACTTCAGAATATTCTCGGATGATAAGGTTCCATATGGGGAAAGAGGTTTATGGGCGCCATTTTGAAAAATAGCTGTCTGGAATTTACATTGAAATATTTTGGTTCCTATCCTTACGACGGTCTTAGTATGATGTAGGACTGGAACGGCGTCGAATATGGGATTGGAATGGGGGAGACCAAGAAGGCTATTTATATATTTCCTTCATGGTTAGGGGGCTGGCTCTTGGGAAGGGGGACAAAGTGTCCGTGATGTTGCTATGGTAACAGTCCCCGCATGATCAGAATTCAGGGAATGATTTACAATTTAATTAGAAGGGAAATTCCTTTTATTTCGCCAGGTTTAAAATTTCCCTGGGCAATTCCAGTATATTTTTCACCTCCATCCCTCCCCCTTCTTTGCTCCCCTCTCCCTTCTGGGTTTGAAAAATAATCATGAACTTTTATTCTTTGTCGATACGGTTAATTTGCCTAACACTAAGAGCGTAGAATCTTCGGGGAAAATGGGTACCCTAAAAATTAATTAACTTAACCGATCTTCCGAGTTTTAGTGCAGTAAAAGAAAGAATGTTCTGAAGTCAGTTTTCTGAAGAATGGAAGGCAAACGTGAAATAGAATTCTTGTTTTCCCCCTAAAAGCATTTGTGTAATTTTCTTCTGAGAAATAATGATGCAGCATCGTTGAATAATGCAGCGACGAAATCTTATTCACATTGGTACCACTTTAGGATATTATTGATAATTGTATGTTTAACTAGCATAATTTTCTTAAGAAATAACTGGGATGCTGTTTTGTTTGCTTTAGAAAAGGAACGGAATTTTATCTCTTTTAATAAGTTCGTAATGTTATTCCAATTAAGTTAATATTTATTCATTAACTGTAATTGAAAATATATTCTTTATAAAAAGGTTGTAAAATGGGCTTTAATTAAAGAATAATCAATTGTGAGAAATATTCCCAAAATAGAAAAAAAGATTAAGAAAATAAATCTTTTTTTTAAAAATCATACCAAAATCAAAACAGGAGATAATGAAAAATTACATTTAAGATGGAAATAGGAAATAAAATTGTCAGCTAAGAGGAACTTGGCCAAAAAAATACACTCTTTGAATGTTTCGATTGTACAAAATTTTATTAAATCTCAACTTTAATGCAATCTAAAAAATTGAATTTTTTTGAGAAAAATTTATCATGTGTTATTACAGATAGATAAGAATTAGAAATAATTTACAGTCATGCTAAATAACTGATGCTGATAACCAAGTTGATTTATGTTGATAACCATGGTGATGTTTGACTGCCACCACCGGTCAAAGATGAACTTTTAGGGTGAGAGTGATTTTACTGTCACTGCCAATTTTTTTGAATTTTTGGCGAAATAATTTATACGTATTTATAAAAAGTTGTGTAGCAGTATAATTATATTTAAATTATTTTGTTGTGAATATATATTATTTGAAAAAAGATATCATTATAAAATGAGCAAAAAATCATTTCCATTAAAAACAAGAGACTGAGTAAGTTACAATTGGTTTCTATAACCACTAAATAAGTATTTATGTATTCATTATAGATGGTAACTCATTATGATATAAAAAGTAAGCTAAAAATATAATACCACAAATATGTAATTTGTAATTCTATTCAAATATGCTTGTAATAGAATTACAAATATGTAATTTGTAATTCTATTCCAAGAAACTTTCAGATAAATTAAAAATTTATCCGCTTGTTATAAAGAACCGAAGCATAGAATGCCTATTTTCTGCTATACACAATGTTGATTGAAATATGTACATAGAATGAAACTAAACTATCACACTTGCTAAATATATATTTTTGCCAAAATCTTCAAATTGGGATCTTGGCAGCTAATTGAAATTGATTGTGAGGCATTGAAATTGACTGGCCAATGGATTCATTTCCTCATAGAGGTGGAGAAAACTCGACATCTTAACATTATCAGGCCCAGCAGGAAATCGAGTACTTACTTGTTGTCTTAAGGCCTTATCACACGGTGAAATTTCGCCAGCACTTTTCCTTTTCTACCCTCAAAAACCAGTCAAGAAAGTTTCATAATTGACAATTTTTTCTAACCAGTTCGAAAATGTCGTCGGAAATATTGTCCGCAAACGAAATTCAACCAATCATGTGAAACTTTGAAGTGAAGCCACTTTCATTGTCGTTTGCTGACTGAAAGTGCCGACGATATTTTGCCGTGTAATAAGACTTTTATAGAGCAAACTCTAGTCAAAGAAATAGTTTTTGAAAATATTGTATGTATAGATAGATTAAATCATAAAATCAAAATGATTTAGATCACCCATTTTTCTCAGAGTTCAACTTAATAAGAATTAGTACATTGAAAAAAATTAGAAAATAATAGTTTAAACCTCAATTTTTATTAGTTATTACACTTTGTAAATTAGATTAAAAAATGGCAACACAAGTATAATTCAAGATCTTAATTCGAGTTATCAGAAAAAAGCATAACATATATTACAACACAAATCCAGTCTCTAAATTCCTCCGGCTATCCAAGAAAAATAATAAAACTATGTCTTCCGTCAGTCTAGAATAAAAGAAAAATATTTTCAGAGTAAGAACAAAAACATCTCATAAATATATATTTCTCTACTTTAACTTCACTTTAGAGAGGCGAGAAGCTAAAAGCTTTGTCCATTTGCTGAAAATGTTGGAAACTGCTACATTAACATTTTCACTTCCCATCTCAAACAAAGCACTCGAAGATGAATTCTGACACCAAACATTAGCAATGCACCCCACATATCCGTTGCCCCCTGGTACTTCACACCCAGTAAATCAAATGTCCTCCCTTACGCGCGTGTTTATCTGTAATGTCCTACTCTCCCCTCGGCTCCTCGTACAGAAACTGACCTTCAACTCCAGCCTTCCTCATTTAACCGGAAAAAATTGACCATTCCCCAAAACAGTCACGCCCAAAATGCCCGGATTGTTCCTGACACATTCACTCTTGCTGACTATTAAATTGGATCACGTCTAAGCAAAGATACTTAGGGGATATTTTCGACCACTGGCCTTTAAGGGTGTGTCCAATCGATGGGCGAGATGCACAGGTATTTACGATGCTCGGCCCGCGGCTGGTCATTTACAAAAAGGGGTGCCCATATTTTTAGACCAGACTATATTGGAAGCAAATGTGACCTACTAAAAGAGGATGGACTATTGCGTGCTCAGAGAGGGGGAGCTTATTATTTTCTTTTGTTCTTTTTGGCTGGTGGTTAGTTATTTTGGATCCGGTCTGTTAAAGATTTCTTGGCACGAAGCTCTGTGGCCGTGAACTGTCCTTATGGGCGGTTGCTGGAATTATGAATAGGTAGGGGTGTTGAATAGGGTTGAATTGTTTGGTAAAGACCGAGAATAATTGTTTGTTTGGAAAAGAATGGCAAGGTGTTATTATGCGTTGTTCACTTAAAACTGTTGCGATGTTGGTAAAAAGGTTAAATTTGTGGACTATGAGACCCAAATTTGTAGCATCCGTTTAAGTACACTTTAATAGCCTTTATTATTAAAAAAAATCGATGGTTTTGTTTAGTAATTGTATTAATTACAATGATAGAATCAAAAGGGAGACAATGTACTTATGGCCTAATGGCTGTATTCTCAATGGATTGTTGAATCCAAAAAATATGAAGCAAGATTATATTTGTCCCAAATTCAAGAGTAATTGGGATTTTAGGTAAAGAATGGTGCAGTTTTACATACAAGACTGCATTTTCAAAATATTTAAATTTCTAACTTTTATTTTTGCAATAACAGTTAGTAAATTCATAATTCGTAATTTTTATCATTGTCTATTCTTCCCTTTGGTTTTATTATAATATATATTTTCTTTTATTTTCTCTCTCTTCTTAATTCATCTTTTAAGTAATGGTGGAATTCTCAACCACTTACTGATTTTAAAAGATGTAAAATTGGATTAATAGTTAGTTCAAAGTCAAGAGTAATTCTGCTTTTGAAAAAAAGCATGGTGTAGTTTTGCATGCGACATTGCATTTTCAAAAGATTTAGATTTCTAGATTTCATTTTTGCAGTTGTTGCATCTGTGTTCAGTGTGGGCGGTTAACGAAATCCAAAATCGGTGAGTTTTTAGATATTTATTAACGATAACATTTGTGTATGGATAATAGTTAAAGCATTTACAAAGATTATTATGCTATTACATTAAAGTATTACAAAGATTCGCGACACTCCTTCCAAATTCCATCTGGTGGATACCGTGCTTCCCACGCAAGTATTCGTTCTCGGGAGTAAACAGAAGTAAACAAAAGGCGGAAGCGCCATCTGTGCACAACCTGTAACAAAAGTAGTAGTTCATACAATCAGATTTCGTAATATTCTTACTATTATATGTATTATTAACTTATTCTAATATCTTAGTGAAACAAGCTTAGAAAACTTGCAATAAAATCGACATGACTATACAGGCAGTTGCAGAATGGTAACATTATGAAAAATGGATTATCTTTTTTAAAAAATTAAAACAACTCGGTTTCATGTTTAGATGACAAACAATTCATGATTTGCTTGTGGGATTGAGAAGAGATGAATAATTTGGCTGAATTCTGAGGATATTTATTTGTTTGAAATCGTTAAGTTAAACATTTTGAAACAAAAATAGAATCTCTCTCATAAAAAACTTTTCCATTTATTTTAATATATTAGAATATGTTTTGCTTTAAAGGTCTAATGTGAATATGGGATTTAAAATGAAAATAGAAAAATGATAAAATAAGTTGTATAAATGTGCAGCCATTTTGTTCCATTATCTTTTCTCTTAATGTTGCTGTAACGAATGATGACGTTTAAAATGAATATTATTAAAGTGTCCATCTAGATCGGTTATGTATGGCTACAATTTTTCAGAGAAATGTGAAGTTTCTAGAAAAAAAAAGACATTTGCAGAATTTCACAGCATGAACAGACATAAAATCTTAATTGTCGTAAACAGCAATAAATTACAACAAGCTCGTTCAGCTAACAAAAGAAGATTTCCTTCGGTTATGTAAGCTCTTTTACTTAAATAATCTCCGTACTGAGGTATCAAATTTCCTAGGAAAATTTCTGGATGTCTTTCCTAGAGGTATCATCATAACTCTTGTATTTCCTAGATCCTTTCACTTTTAATTCGAAATTTCCAGATTCGCTGTCATGTTTAAGAGGGGGGGGGGGGTTCATTAATTTAGCCTCCATTAAAAATATTTGCAAATTTTATTTCTTCACTATGAAATTTAATGCGAAGAGAAGTAACTTGAAAGATGTATCACATTTTCCTTCTTGCTCTTAATTAGATGCAAAGTGTGAATGCAGAAGGAGTTCAATTAGCATTTCTCAGAAAATTTTATTTCGTTATTTTTAGTAGAAGTACTCGCCCTCGGCATAATCAGTCAGATACTAACGAATATTGAATGTAAGAAACTAAAGAACTCCTTAAAACTTTATTCTTGTTCTCCAATCTATAGCACTCATAATTAATGAGAAAGAAGCATTAAAAATACATTCTGAAAAATGAGACGAATAAACAGCAGCAATTTAATTTATTTCTTTAAGCTTTTATCGTTAATTTCACACACTATGTTAATTACTATAAAGTGCAAAGACATCTCATTTGCTGCAAGCTTTTCAACAAAGTAAAATGCTCAGAGTGTAACATTCCAAAAGCGAAAATTCTGCAAGTAAATTAAAACTAAACCAAAAGAATAAAAAAAGAAGTGTCATTCCCTTAAAAATATCACAGCCAAATCATGAAAATTGCACCAAAAATAATTTTCTTCTAAAAATAGAATCCTTTTTATTTTAATGACGAAATGGATGAAAAGTTTAATTATGGTAATTAAAGAAGAAAAATTTGTGAGAAAATATCTATCAAAGTGGTGAAAAATACATCCATCTCAATTTCCGGAGTGCTAATTTTTTTTCTTCTCAGAAAGAACTACTCAACTCGTTTATTTCAAATTGAAATCTGTCACTTTTAGAACAGACTATTTTGTCTTTAAATTTAGTAAATGATCCTTCTAAAAATATCGTTTTTTTTCTGTTTTGTCGTAGAAGTATTGTATACAGCGAGACAATGGATGATATAGTTGTATTTAAGTCACCCCGTTATTAATGATTTAATGAAGTGAAAATTCTTGTTGCGCCTTTCTCTTTTCTAGGACAAATTTAACTTTGCCTTTTGTAAAAACCCACGCAATTTGATTTAAGTTAATTACTAAAATAATTACATGGTTTTACTCGAGTATCTAAGAATTAGTGATTTTTGAAACTCTTCAATTTTTGTTGTAGACTAAAAAACTCAAAATCATCCTATTACTAAATACAATTAGCTCCAAACTACATGCAATTATGAATTCTTAATTATATGTTTAATTTGATGTTAATTAAAAGAGAAAAGAACGAGTTCAAGAAGACGAAAACTAAAAATATGAAAATCTAATAAAACATTAATGATTTTCAATAATATATAAGCACAATGAAGAAGAATTTGGGACCATGAGTTTTTTTTTAAAAAAAGGAATTATCTATTGATTTTCTAATTAAATTTGTAAATACTTTATTCATTTGATATTCACATTATGTTTGTTTTGAATTATTTATTTGAAAGGTGATATTTATGAAATAATTTTCAGAATTACTGGTCGTGCGCCTCACTAGAGTTAGGTAATTAAATATAAATTTAAAACTGGAACATAAAAAAAAACAATCTTGCATATAAGTTACAGCGTATGAAAGCCATATTTTTGTCAACGTTTTAAGGAATTTACCGCTACATAAATGTTGCTCATTGTCAGCAAATTTTGAATTACAAAAGCAGAAAACAATAACGAGCCTTTTGAAACTCCATTCAGAGAATAAGATAGAATAGAATATTATATGAAAATGTAAATTATATAGAATAAGTAAATAATGTAGTTATCTAGAATAATGCAGAATACGTAAATACTGTAATTATTAAGAATATGTAAATAGTGAATTATTTAGAATATGTAAATAATGTAATTATTTAGAATATGTAAATAGTGTAATTATTTAGAATATGTAAATAGTGTAATTATTTAGAATACGTAAATAGTGTAATTATTTAGAATATGTAAATAGTGTAATTATTTAGAATATGAAATAGTGTAATTATTTAGAATATGTAAATAGTGTAATTATTTAGAATATGTAAATAATGTAATTATTTAGAATATGTAAATTGTGTAATTATTTAGAATAATAAAGAATACATAAATAGTGTTATTAAATAGAATAATGTCGAATAAGTAAATATTGTAATTATCACGAATAATATAATTAATAAATAGGGTAATTATCTAGAATAATATAGAATAAGTAATTCGTGTAATTATCTAGAATAACATAAAATAAGTAAATCTTGTAATTATCTAGAATAATGTAGAATATACATATTAGTGCATTGTAACAAAATTTTACATGTAGCACTTAATTATTTGAGAACAAATTTATTAAATTAACTTGCTTCTTATTTGCAAAAGCTTAATTTTAAAAATATTTATGCTTTAAAGTTATTTTTTAATTAGCTAGAAACATTGTAATTATTTTTATAGTTGAAAATAAATTATTATAATATTTCCAGAATTAGTTATTAGGTAAATGAGTATATTAATTTAAGATTTTCCTCATATAAGTGATGCCAATAGATGGTAAAATTGAGAAAAAAATAATGATTTAAAGATTTTGTAATGTTTATTATATTGTGTTATAATTAATAGATGGAAAAAAGTAAAATTAATTTACAAAAAAATTAAAATTTTATTAACAACAAAGATTATTAAAAGACTCCCATTATTAACATTTTGCACTCTAGATGTGACTCATGATCACCATTAAAAACGGTGCATCATTTTTAGTTTCATTTATTTATTTTCCAGTTTTGATTGTTAAAAAGGACAACTGAATAGTAAAAAGAAGTAAATTAACTTTTAGAGGAAATTTAGCTTGAAATAATAATATATACATATTTTTCGGAACAATAAACAATCCTTTGCGTTAGATGAATAATTTTGCATCGATTGCAAAGAGTAAAGATTAAATCCTTTGCATCCATGTGCAAAGGTTAAATTTCTTTTTGATTGGTTCAAAATGTGAGTAAGCAAACTAAGATGAAATTTTAATGTTATGAAAACGAACTGACATTTACCAAAGGAATATTCCATTTCATTGATTATATGATATGCTTCAACCATGGTTTGTACATGGTGTATATTGTTTATAGTATGTACCAACCATAGTTTGAATATGGTGTGTGCTAACCACTAACAATGATTACATATTTAGAATTTAGAAATGAAGGAATAATGCATCCCTGACATATAAACATATGCTGACAAGATAGATAGGCCGCGCTTTGGGGAGGGGGGGGGGGGCTTCATGAGGCAATAGATTACCAAGACATACAATAATATAAGACATAAATTTGGAAAATTAAAAATTAAACAACAACAAAAAAATATGGCAAAAACACACTTTCAGCACCAAGTTACAAAAAACATCAAAGTTTTATTAAAATAAAAGTTATGAGAAAATAATCAACTAAATGAATAAATAAATAAAATAATCTAAAATAAAAAAATTAAGAAAAGAAAAAAAACCATAAAATTGATTCTTTTTCATAATATTATTTCTCACTTTTAATGAAGAATTTGAAAATTTGATATCGTTTTATCATTTTTCGGAAATCTATCAAAATATTTACCACTTTTGGGGAGGTCAGTTAGGAAGGGTCTTGGTACTTTTTTTAGATTTACTTATCTGTGAAATAAGTAAACATTTAGTGTGTGACACTTATATATGACAGTGATGATAAATATTATAATAATTTATAATAAAAATGCATATTCATCTATCTAGACTCAATATAACATCGTTACCAGCACTATGCCTTTTCGGTATCACCAGCCACACTGCATTTTGTTGAGAACATCGTTCGGATTCTTCTCATACCCCATCCCCACTTTATCTATCGACACCACTTCTCTTTTATACTGCAGTACAAGGGAAACAAAATTCCAGTTAACGATTCTCATTTGAAAGCGTGCTCAAAATCACACCCTTAACAGAAGCAGGGGGCTCTGGAGCAGTTTCATTTCCTCCTCCAACTCCCACACCACCACTAAAGGGACTTTCCCCTCCACCCTCGGAAGGGGCGAAAATGCTCGCCTCTTATCTTTTTGCTGGTCCCGCGGGTGAAGAAGACTTAAGGGCTTGCCACCCTACCTTTTCCTCTTCATTGACCACCGTTCGATTCTGACCTCGGGAGATAGGGGAAAGGGGGTTGGCCCAAGGAGATAACAGGTTTCCCCGTTCCCTGTATGGATTTTGATAGTATATGACATTTTGAAGAAAGACATCTTCATATTTGACGTAAGGAAATCAATTTATGAGTTTACGCAAAATGTATATTTCCTCTGACATAAAGTTGACTCCTTTTCTCGAAAGCGGTGCCAAAGAATATACTTGTCCTTGTATTGGATTGCGATAAGATGGTATGCGATGAGATTTTTAACATTTCTTTGTTTGCAAGTAGCTAGTAAATGCAGATAGATGTAGCAATCTTGAAAGAAAACAAAAAAAGAATTTGGTAAAAATTTAAAAAGAAAAAACAAAAAAATAGGCAAGTTATTCACATTAATAAAACATGTTCTTGAAGTAAGTTCAAATATGCATGCATTTTTTATTAAAATAGTAAATTTGGGAAAAAAATAGATTTTGATTATGAAAACTTGTATTGTAAGCATTACCACGTTTTGGCTAAATCTTGCGAAAACACTTATTGAAAGAAAACTTAACACATGCTACATTATTGTTTCAATAATATAAATGCAGACGTGATACTTTTTGCATTTACATGAGATTTTTATCATGCAGATGGCCCATGTTGTAATCGTGAAAGGAAAAAATTCTGTAAAAATTTAAAAAGAGTGAAAAAAAAGAAAGAAAAAGAAAAAGGTATGTTATTCACATTAACATGAAGTAAGTTCAAATATGCATGCAATTTTTATTAAAGTAGTAAATTTGGGAAAAAAAATATATATGACTATGAAAACTTTCATTGTAAGCATTACCACCTTTTGGGTAAATCTTGCGAAAACACTTATTGAAAGAAAACTTAACACAGGCTACATTATTGTTTCAATAATATTGTTACGAACTTGTGGTTTTGCTTTCCCGCGCTAATACTGTCATCGTAAGGAAGACAGATTGACAGTAATGTGTATTGAATAGCAAATGGGTGTGATGTCAGAAGTCCCAAGGCTTGGTGGCAAACTTGGCAATCATTTGGCGACTTGGCGATGAATTTGGAGACTTTGGCTACAAAATGGAAAGTACCCGAAACATCGAGAATTTTCCCGATCCGTCCACTAGGATCCGAGATACATCGAGAACGCTCCTGATTGGTCAAGAAGATGTTAGCCCTGCCTACCACCGGTATATAAAGGGCCAGCCATCTGAAGCGGTGTGTAAATCGAGTGGGATAAAGTCGAAGTTGAGCAGAGGAGAAATAAGGAAAGGAGAAGACCGGAAGAAGAATCAAGTGGAGTCAAGCCGAAGTGTGGCAGTGGAGAGAAGCCGAAGCTGAACGATCTAGTGTTCAACGAAGACAAGCAGCTCTGTGGAATTAATAAAGAAGACCCAAGAGAGAGAGAGAGAGGTCTTGAACTGATGAGTCGGGAACGGAGTACTGCTGTGTGGCCTATTCTGACGAAGCCTGTGTCGTAGCCCGTTGTGTCGTTGTCGGGAACGGAGCTGTCCCGAACTAAGGAGTAATCCCGTTGTGCGAAGTAGTGAGTCGACAGCAAAGGCAAGAAAAGATAGAGGAATAGTTTCAGCCTGTTCTGGAGAGACTCAGGAGGTGTAAAGTGAATCCTTTAAAGATTCCCTCTCCGGCTGAATTCTGTCTGGCCGCTCTGTGAGCTGTTGACGTTTTCACTACGGAATTTCTGCCTGTGGACTACTATTTGTAGTGTGCTGTCCTGTGTGTATATCTCGGCTGTAAATAGCTATCTCCTGCACATATTTGTTTTGTGAATATTTGTCGTCTTTGTGCTGTCCTGTCCCCGTCCTGTAAATAAACGTCTGTGTTGTGTTCTTCAACTAAAGGACTGTTCATTCTGTGTGCTCTTCATCTCATCTCAACACCATACACACCCACTCTATACGAGGTAAAAATAACCCAACTGATTTTAGGATATATTAAATCCGTAACAATATAAATGCAGGCATGATACTTTTTGCATTTACATGAGATTTTTAACATTTCTTTGTTTGCACGCAACAAGTAAATGCAGATAGCCCATGTCGCAATCGTGAAAGAAAAAAAAAGAATTTGGCAAAAATTTAAAAAGGAACAGGCATGTTATTCCCATTAATAAAACACATTCTTGAAATAAGTTCATATATGCATGCATTTTTTATTAAAATAGTAAATATAGAAAAAAAAAAGGTTTGACTAGGAAAACTTGCATCGTAACTAACCACGTTTTGGCTAAATCTTGCGAAAACAGTTACTGAAAGAAAACTAACCACATGCTACACTATTGTTTCAACGATATAAATACAGATGTGATATTTTTTGCATTTACATAAAAATCTCTGTTTTAATTTTTAATTTGGCTACAAATGAAACGTTATTTGCATAACAATAGCTATTTAATGAAATAAATGCGATGAACGGAAAAATTATTTTACAAACGTAGGATAATTTCGTAAATAAGTATTATATGTCTTTTCATCTGGTTTCATAAAATAATAGGATATTCTAGCGAAGTATTGTGTGTTTAAATTAAAGTTCCACTTTTAAATGATTTTGAAAGGAAAACTAGTTAATGTTATCAGACGGTACTAGTTTAAAAGAACTCATAAAAAAAAATTTCAGAAAAAAAATCAAAAACTTACTTCCAGGGAAAGATGGCGCTGTATACAATATTTTAAAACAAAAGAGGACGTGAAGATAGCGTTTTAAGTTGTGCTTCAAAGCATATTCGATGTGGTGACCACCTTTTTTCGGGAAGAAAATTAAATTATTTACCCACTTCAGACCTGAAATTGTCCTCCCGCTGGTGTGGTGTGGTGTGGAGAGGGGTGTGCCACTTCAGGTGTCGTCCTCGTCATCTGACCGTGGTTCAAAATTACGAGGTCCGTCCCAAAATAGCCCTCGTGTTGCTTTAAACGGGACGTTAATAACTAAACTAAACAGACCTGAAATGTTTAAAACTAAATAAAAAGTAGGATTTCAAGATTTTTTTTTACCTTTGATACGTCTCAGTAGCTCGTGGAAAAAATATTTGTTGATTAAGCAATTTTATGCCCCATAATTTTAACACATTTGCTGCCACTGACGAGTCTGTGCGTTACACAGAATATGTAATTATACCAAACCATCTATGTTATTAGATGACACCTTCTCTACTATAGTTAAAAGATAGTAAAGAAGGGATCATCTAATTAGATACATGATCTTGATATCAGGAGTGGGTAGTGGCTGTGAACTTGTTAAAGTACACATATATGTACTTCAGGTTTCAAGCAACGTAAAGTATCCTGGACAAAACAATTTTTCTGGTTATTTAATAGTTATACTTTTCCTATTTTAAGGCCTAATAAATGAAGAAAATACAAGATTTATTGTATTAATAATCTATTAAATCTTATTTTAGATTTAAAAAAAATTTCAAAAGGCAAGAAGATACTGCATTTTGGGCACTTCTTAGATTTGCATCTTGGGTATTTGCATTTTGATGTATTTTTATTGCCCATGTATAGTGGTAGATGGCATGATATATTAAGTCATTTCTTTAATTGTTTAAGGACAATTAGTTTTGCTCTTTTATAGGTGATTTCATCAGATGACGGCGATGAAACCTCCAATAGACTTTTAGTTACATTTCCATCATTTGATGAGCTTTCTTCTATTTGTTTTTCAATCAGAATTCTGACAAACAATCTCTCTTTTATCTAGAAAACCTAATGATGTGTAAAGTACATCTGCATTTGTTTCATCCTGCCGTAAGCCAATTGCAAGCCCTTTCTGTTTTGCATAGACACCACAGCTGTTTTCTTTCAGAAATGATTAAAAACATTTTAAACCAATGTCTTCATGCCCTAATTTATTTTAAAATATTTGATATTTTCAGATTTAATTATCAGGTAAGCAAGAGCATTAATTAAATTTTTACTGCACATGAAAAATGCCAATCGAATGTAAAATTGAGAAAATAATGTTTTCCAGTTTCGGTAATGCTCATTATTAGGAGTTATAATTTAAAGAGCAAAAAAGTAATAAGTAATTTATAAAAAAAATTCTGCGTTTTATTACATTAACAATAGTGAGTATTAAAAGACTGCTTTCATTAAATGTCGCAATGGGATTACCTCAAAAGCACTGTTTGTGGTAATAATCTAAACAATTTGATGGTAGTGAAAGATGCAACAGATCGAAATCTAGCATTCCTCCTGATATGCAAAATCTACTGTTGAGAATGCAGAATTGCAATTTAATTTCCTCTCAGAAAATGGTGGACGCCACGTGAATATGCATTGTAACACGTTTCAAAAACGATTAAACACATTTTAAACCCGTGTTTTCATGTCCTATTTTTCTTAATATTGCATACAGCTCCATTTCACCTCTGGTGGTGAGTTTTTGAAGATTTTTTCTTTAGACTGAAAATAAATTCCCATGACCTCCTTTAAACTATTACCAAGTTTGATAGCATTTGGTACAGTGGTTTTCCTTCTTTTTATTTCAAAGTGGAGCTTTAATTACAACCACCTTGTATATTTCAGCCAATGAAAGAGAATGAGACAACCAGCCCATAAAGAGACATGAGCTGGAAGTTTGCTTTCTTACTGACCTCAAATTATACAACAGAAACAAGTTTTACAGATATGTGGAACTACACAGTGTTAAAAATTAAGATTATTTTTAGCCGATTTACTATCGACTAGAGATTTTAGTAAAATTTGGTAAGTACATAGTCTCATACAATTAAAGAAAAAATATCATGCAAAAATCAATTATCATTTTTATAATCACACACTGATATGCAAAACTGAATATTGCAAAACGTGAAATTACATTTTTATACATTATTTCCAATATTAAAACATAGTACAATGTTACATTTTGTTAAATATGGTTTCGCAAAATCAATAAAATATTGATTTCCAAAATATTATAGTTTTGTTCTTCGTATCGCACATTATTTTTCCAAAACGACATTATGTTACATAGTATTCATGATTTTATTTTGTTATTGAATTTTAAGTTTGATGGTTATGTTGTGATAGTCAAAATGTATATTATTGTACATCTATAAAATTATATACTTCTATAATAAATAAATTAGCATTAAAAAAATAGAGAAATAATGTGTGTTTTTTTGTTCTACTGGAGAGGAAAATAATATAAATACCTTATTATTTGAAGAGAATATTATCCATTGTCTTACTTTGTTTCTTTAGAATTCAATTATAGCAGAACTTCACTTTATTGTTTGCAAAACTACCCTTCAGATTACTAATGATTTTTTTTTCTTTTACAGATTTTGTTGAAAATGGAAGGAAGAAAAAGATTTTTTATCTTTATATGAAGATACTGATGATGAGATATACTTTCTAACCAATTGTAGTATCATGTCTCTTCTTACATTAAAAATTTATATAATCGATAGACATGGCATATTTTCTATAAGAAAATGAAGTTCTTTTGGAGTAATTGTGGTAAGATCAGCTCCTTAAAAGAAGTGAGATTTTATTAACTAAGGTATAAAAACTTACACATAAAACCACCATTCACGTAAAAAATTATACTTCAGCTACAACACAGATAAGAAGAAAAAACATCCATAATTATTTATAATAAGAAGTTTCAAATTAAACAGGAGTCTTAAGGCCTTATCACACTGCAAAATATCATAAGCACTTTTCGTCAGCAGTTTTCCGTTTCTACCCTCAAAAACCAGTCAAGCAAGTTTTTCATAATCGATAGCTTATTCTAACCAGTCTGAAAATGAAGACGATAGTGACGAAAATATTGCCTGCAAATGAAATTCAACCAATCATGCGAAACTTTGAAGTGACGTCACATAAATGACGTCACTTTCGTTGTTGTTGCTGACGGAAAGTGGCGATGACATTTCGCCGTGTGATAAGGTCTTTATTAACATCGATTAAATAGTTTTATTATTACAGTTTAAAAAAACCGATCCGCTGCAAAGCGCACAAATAATTCTGAATGACCAGACGCCTAGGCAGCATAGGCAGTACTAAGGATGAGTTCTAAGGGCCATTGCCGGTTCCGGTGCAACCCAAACCGTAAGATACGCTTTCCGTCTTCGGTAAAGGTCGATGACGGCTCCCTATTTCTGTACCCAATAGGATGGCAAGAGCCAACCACCATGCCGATAGTTTGTCAATCGCATGTCTGCAGTGCCCTCTTGTGGAAGTCTTTAAAGTATAAAAAGGTTTTATACTATTTGTGACAAATTTTCAATGTCAAAAAGGGCAATATTTTTTTTATCACTAAAATAATATATTAAATATAACTTGCGAAACACATTTTAAACAAAATAATGGAAGGAAAGCAGAAATTTAAAATTTTACAAAGAAAAAAAAAACGATTCACATGCAAGCATTTAACAGAATATAAATACAAATACAAACTGATGGTTACAGTTTAAAACGCAATTAAAGTTGATCGAATTTCCTTTCCTTCGAATCACTTTTCGAATTTAAGCAATTCAAGAAAAGCTCTGTTTCTTTTTTTTTAAGTATTGAAATGAGAAAAAAACTCAATATTCTCTTGAAAGAAAATGGGAGTTTAAAAAAAACTTCCCTTTTTTAATCAGTAACGATTTCGTTTAAAAGATAAAGCTCGATGTGGTTATAGAATAGGATTTTAATTTGAATCGCTTTTTAAATAGATGGAGATGAAAACTTTCTGTCAAATCAATTCAGTGGAAAAGTCATTACTTTGAAAAGAAATTTACTCAATTCGTAAAGCAATTTTTACTGACTTGTTTTTTAAGGGATTTAAGGATTTAGCGAGAGTGAACGTAATAAGAATAAAAAAGTAAATATGACTTTCTGTGACAGAATGCATACTTTAAATAGTTGAAAAGTCATTATATTTTAAAGTAGTGTGCTTGTTTCTATAATGCTGCTTAATTCTTTTCCAATTATCTTTTAAAAGATTTCTTTTATGTTAATGCTTCGAAATGAAATTGAATCTTCTTTCATAAATAGTGGGCGATAGAAAAAAAGATTAAAATAAAAATAACGAAAATGCGTGTTATAGAATGCTTAAAACATTGAAATAACTAAAAGAAATTCTCAAAATATCTTATTTCCAATTATGATTTGTTTAAACAGCTTTATCAATTTATCTTTATTTAGTACTTCAAAACAGCTTTATCTACGTATTTTTATCTAGCTGAATACAACTTTATCCGTGTATATTTATCTAGTACCGCAAAACGGCTTTATTTGTTTATAAAATTTTTCCAAATTCTTAGACAGTTATTAATTATAGACTCTGTCACATTTTTTGATATATAAATCTGAATTTTGTATTTATAGGGTCAAATTCTGGGAGTCCAATGTGACCTGGCGGTAAGGTGCCGGTTTTGGAACCAGAGGTTCGAAACTCAATTCTACCAAAGAACGTCATGTAAGTGGGTCTAGGTACACGTTAAATCCGTCGGGGCCCAATGGCCTTCCACTGGTGTGATGTGGAAGTTTAGAGAGAAGGTACCAATTCAGGTGTCATCCTCGTCATCTGACAACGGTTCCAGAATTATGAGGTTAGAAAATTCCGTCCAAAATAGTGCTAATGTTGTTTTAAAATAAACCTTCATCATTTTAAGTTTTGTTTTATTTCAATAATTTTAATAATTTGAAGATCGATTATAAACTACCCACTTATAATATTTTTATATTTGATATAGAAATAATTTTTAAATATATGATTTTCAGTTTCTCAACTTTATTTTTTAAATGAAGCTTGAAATTAAATTTTAAATTACCTTTTTAGATGCTTTTATACGAATTTCAAGTATTCGAGTTAAAATACAGCTCATTATAAATTTGAAACCAAAATTTAAACAATATGGTACTTTATGATGTAAGTTCACTATTATACTCGAAATTCTTTTAATAAAAGA
>JAPMOQ010068140.1:630642-657325 GCA_026543055.1 Argiope trifasciata | reverse complement strand
GATATGTTTAGCAAGACATAATCTGAATAATTTAACTCTATTAACAGCAATACTTAGGCATTGCTATTCGGTTCATCAAATAGCATGCCTTAAAGACTGAATGATCTAGTAACACTTTCAGAGCCACTTTGCAGAAACATTTGTTCCTAATACACCGACTCCATAAAAGCTGGAATTGCCCAAACCATTCTGGACCTCCAGCAAGTCACACACGTCATCCTTCGTTGACCACCATCTTTTCCTGACGTCGCACGATCAAACATCACCTTACTCCCTCGAAGGAAGTCAACAACCCTCGCTTCCTTGCCTAACAGACGTCTTCAGGGAGAGTGAGTGGATGTGACGAAAACGACAACATCTCCCTGCCAATGAAAGTTGCCGTTCAGTCTGCCCCTTCCCTTAATATAATGTCGTCCCAACATGGCCAACAGCGGAAAAACCATTTATCTACGTAATAAGCATCAGCTGGCGCACGCACCAAGAGTGATCGCTCATCTTTTAGGAGAGGCAGGCAGTCCACCCCCTTGTCACTGACAACACGACACTCCATCACCCCCCTCCTACGTCCCCCTCAGGAGATCGGTTTTGAAGCATCATTTCACCCTCCAAGGGGACAAGGGGGAAGGCTCTGATTAGGACTGAAGATCTAATGAATTTGTCCCTCAGTAAAATCAGGTAGCCATCCCGACTGCTTATTAAGCATACGCCAAAGCAATATTGGAGCCTCTTGACCAGAGCCTGGAGGTTTTAATTATATTGGACTTAGGGTTGGGCACTGTCCATCGGATACAGATTTGGGGCAGGAAAGTTAATTCGAATATGCATAAATTTCTCTTTGATTAAACCGCTTGAATGAACCCATGGTCGAACTTTCGGCCGAATGGACGATGGTTATTTGGGCGGGAGAATAGCATTATGGTTCATAGATGGCTTTGGAAATACAATGAAGGCTCTCAAAATTTATAGAACAAAAGAAAATTATTGACTGATTGATGACTTACGTTATAATATTTAATAATCAAAATGATATTTAAGTTTTTTCTTTCAACTTTGTGTAATTATTTTCAATTGTATACGTTTCAAGTAATTTATCAAAAAATTTGATTGTATTGAGTAGGAATCGAACCTGGAACCTTTTGGTTCGTAGCCACGAAACATAACCATTCAACTAAAGGTATCACTAGTGTCTATTACTGGTTTATACATCTTCCACTACAATACTCCTCCATCAGACGTTTATACAGATTTTTAGCGCCAAGCACTTTGGTGAGTGTGTGAGAGTTGATTCTGCGTCAAGGAATCTGGCGATCTTGCGTTGCTAATGGAGAAAGTTGTTGCTACTGCTGCGTCAAGTAAATCTGATGACTTTGTGTTGGTTGCGTTTGCAGCTGGTAGATGGCGCCACGATAGATGTTTTAAGACTTATCGTCCGAGGTTACCAATGTAGCGGATTGGATTGAGTGGGAATCGAACCTGGGACCTTTTGATCATAGCCGCGTCACAAGACCATTGGACAAAAGGGATCACTAGTGTCTAGTGGCTATCACTGGCTTATACAGCCTCCATTACAAATGTTTAAAATGTTTTAATTCAAAAAACCCAATTTTAATCAATTGAGGTGACAAGAAATTCATAGGACGTGTGCCAGAAAATTGAGTGATTCGTCGACTAAAGTACTCAGAGTGGCATGCCAAATAGAAATCAGAAAAAATGTTTATATCCTCTAAATGAATTAATTTTGAATATAAGATGATACCCATATGAAATGAGTTTCGACGTTCAGTCGATTGGTCGTGTGCTGCTGACGTGTGTCTGGCATGTCTGGCTACTCTGGGACAAAAGCGTCTGACACGTATTTCCAAAGCAAGTGATAAACTAAATTTAATGAACGCGACTGCTGGTATATAAAACATAAAAATTGCTCATTAAAATGCTATTCTTAGCTTTTTAATTAAAGTATATTAGTATTTACAGGAAAATGTATTTAAAGATTTGAACCTCTAGGCAGAAATATCATCGTACAATTTTACCTTAATTCTCCTATCTTCTTACAGATAAGGTAACTATAACATGCAAAATAAAAGATTCAATTAATATCATTTTAAAGGGCATTATTAAAACTCGATTATTAAATCAATAAAAATATTGTTGTAAAATGCGCTTAAAATTCTTCTATACTTATAATAAAGCTCAATGTGTGTGTGTGTGTGCGTGTGTGTGTGTGTGTGTTGGCGCTCTACAGGCCAGACCGTTGGACCTACAGCTACCAAATTTGGTACCTGTATACCTTGGAGGTCCGGAATGTGCACCTCGGAGCCCTTTTTTCGAATTTTTAATTAGAATTTGAATTAATTAAAATTTAAGCGAAATTTCGACGATTTTTCGCCATAACTTCCGAAAATATTATTGCACAAATATGATTTTTATATCAATTTAAAGATAAAAAAATTAGCTTTCTAATGGTATCAGTTTTTTTAATTTATAATGTAAACTTCTATTTTTAATGAATTTTTTAAGAAATATTTTAACCATGTTTTTATCACGTGACTGGATAAAATAAAAGAATGCCGGAAGTTCAAATAAAAAAAATATCATCGCAAAATAAATCTACAGAAATGCAACTTTCAGCACGTGACTGGATAAAATAAGAGAAATATAAAATGTGATATTTTCTTTGAAAAATAAATGCATAGCAAAGGTTTCTACAATAGTTTGCAATATGTATACCATTAACTCAATAAATCTTCTTCATTTACGGTAAACTTGATTGAATTTTGACAGGATATGCATTGAAATCCCGACTTAATGACATATTTATGTAATCGTTTGCAATATCTGCATCATTAATTTAATACTTTTTTTCCCTTTCTCTCTTTCTTTAAAAAAACATATTTAATATTTTGGCAACATCATCGAAATTTTTTTTAATATTTTGGAAGCATAACCGATGGTTAAAACTGACGGATTCATAAAATTAAAGAATATTACTAGGAAAAGGTGTACTTTTAGAACTTTCCGTCCATCATCTTAAAGAAAATACTAATTTCAGGTCAATCAATGCCCGGAATTACTTCAAGGCTAATGAATATGTGATTTAATTGAAAATTTTAGAACGCATTACTCATGGCGAACCAGCTGGTCGCCAAAGGCGGCTAGTTTAAAATAGGCTAAATATAAAACTGCATGATTAAAATCAACATGATTTAAAACGTTATTTTTGCACTTTAGAGTTATGCAAAAAAATTTATTCAATAAATTAAAAATTAATTAAAGTTTAATTAATTAAAATTCTGATTTAAGTTTTGAAAACGAATTTATAGAGATCATTTACTACTTAGGGGAGAATTATTACCAAATTTAAGAGCGATATATATAACCTTTATAGAATTTTTTAATAAATTTTTCAATAGTATATACCATTTTGCAGACGATACGTCAGCCTAAGAGCATTGTCATGTTAATAATAAAGTTTCAGAATAATTCCACAAATTTTCTAAAATCATCAACTGCCCTTTTATAAGAACTTACTAATTCTGATTAAATTTTGAACAAATAAATCAAATGGTAAACATTTATAGATATGTTGCTTTAAAAGTAGTTAATTATACACAGAAGTCCGCATTAGAAAAGCTAAACAAAATTATTGCTGCGAATATGAAACTACTATTCTAAATGGCGAATATAGATTCATTCAATTAAATAATCTGAATAAATTTATTTAATTGGGCAAAAATATTAACAATTTTAAGCAGTCTCTTGGCCGAAGAGAGATAAGGCTCTTTTGTAACTACAAAATTTCACTTCATTCCATCCAGAGTGGCATAATTTATGTGCAATCAAGAAGCTACGAGATACGATTTTAAGCTCGACACAAGAACGAAAGGGAAAAGAATAGCATAAATATATTTATCGATGTTTATATACTATGAGATTTTGATAGGGATTTCTTTACACGTGTCTGTTTACGTAAGGGGATAGATAGGGGTGTTTTAAAAGAATTCGATTAGCTTGATAAATTTTAAGGAATCCGAACACTTTGAAAAGGTCAATTTTCTCAGAACATGACGGGGACCGTGGTGGCCTGGTGGTAAGGTCTCGGATTCGGAACCGGAGGGTTCCAGGTTCGAGACTCGATTCCCCCGAAGAACCGTCGTGTGAGGGGGTCACTTGCACGTTAAATCTATCAGGCCAAACGTCCTCCCGCTGTTGTGGTGTGGGTGTCGAGGGGGTGTGACCCTCGTCATCTGATCTTGGTTCAAAATTACGAGGTCCGTCCCAAAATAGCCCTCGTGTAGCTTTAAACGGGACGTTAATATAACTAAACCAAACTAAAACTCAAAACATGACATTTTTCAAAAATTGTTTTATTGGATAGACCAGTCTTTGAGCTATCCAAAACAAGTTTACTTTTGTCTCTAGGTTAATTAGAAGTCAATAAATTAATATTTTCGTAATGATCAGTAAACCGGAAGTGGACATTTAAGTAGCCGGAATTACCTATTTAAAGATTTCAAAACATGTTAAAAATTTGTATAAACTCAAATTTAGTTTTTAACATAGAAAATCTTTGACACGGATAACCACACAATGTAAAAGAGAGTTTTAACAGTGTTTTGTGAAAATTCGTACCTAAACATGTCTTTGTTGAGCTATGAATCCTCAGATTGGGGGTATTTATGTCTGTATACATTTTAATGAAAGTTTTATAGGATTATTAGGATTTTATAGGATTATTAAATGTCCTTAAGGTTATTGGAGCAAGTGCAAATTCAATTAGAACATTTGATGAACTCGACTAAGACAGTATAATTGAATTTAAGCAGCATTCATTGCCAAATGAAAAATTGCCAGAATTTTTTTAATGATTAAAAAAGAAAAATTATTAAGAAATTAGCAGCAGGAAGTTATAAATTATAAATGTGGTAAGTTTAAAGTATGTGCTCACATAATTTATTTTTAAAACAAGTTGATGTATACTTTAAATGCATTTTTCTCAAAAGTGATTTTTTACTCATTTCTTGCTCACTTCAAATCAAATAACACAAAATACTATAATTATATAATTATGAAATTTTATGGGCTTTGTCTTTTTACTATTTCCTAGAGAATGAACTAAAAAATTAATTTAGATAGAGTTTTCAGTTTTTAATTTAGAGCCTACTGTTTGAATAATAATATCATAAATTTACTACAAATTTCATGATAAATCTTTGACTGAATGTAAATTTTTTATTTGTCATTAGAACCCCACGATTGCAATTCATTCCTTAGACAAAACTAGGTAGTTTATTTTGGTATAAGTTTTGTTAGGACGAGAATAACGGTTTTTGGTGAAACTAATTTAAAGTTTGATACGAATTTGCTTAAATTTATGCTGTTAAATGCCAATTTTCAAGAAGTGTTAATGTTTATTTGAAATATTGGCATCTTATTACTAATTTCTAATAGTCTTAAACCTAGAAATCTGGTTAAAGAATGTCTAGAAAATGTTTTTCTCAAAAAGTGCTCCGAACGCGTTCGGATACCTTAATCCTTTCACTTGGAATGTGGGAACTTACCGATTTAAGCCTTTTTACAAAGAACATCTGTAGATTTAAAATTAAACAAAAAAAGGTTCAGTTGGATCAGAAAAATAAGAGCACATTTTAGAATTGTTAATATGGGTTGAATTAAGATAAAAATTAGGATAATTAATTAAGTTTATAAGGATTTTTGAAATATAAATTATATGGATATACTTTATGACTAAAAAGACTATTAAAAGTTCCAAAAGATAATTTAAAATTTTAACCATCAATCCATTGTTGAAAAATGACGAAAAATATTCGAAGCTCTTCAGTCCAACCTGTGTGCATCCTTCCTTAATCAACTTGGATAAAACTTACATAAAAACCGAAAATTACATTGTACAGTTCGTTGCTCTCATCTTCTATAATCAACACCTCGTCCCCTACACCACATAAATGGTTTTCAAGCAAATCACGTCGAAACAAAATTAACTCGGAAACTTTTTAATAAAAAAGGCGGGAAACAAGTTCCAAATACTCCAAAATTAACAACCAAACGATACCGATGGGAAATCCGGAATAGAAAAAAAAAATAATAATAACTCCGTAGTTGCAATCGATATTCTACTTAAACTTAAAAAGAACCCTTTCGGAATATTCCAGCCATTTATAAACCCGACATCGTAACGAAGCGCGCATTAACGAAAATTACTTCTTTTTTATGGCAACACCGAGTAGAGGTTTCATTAAGTTAATGGCAAATTTAACGAACAAGGGAGATAGAAATAGTACGATATTAATAACGGTTCGTAAACAATATGCATAAATACCGCTGCATAAAATCAGTAGCAACCCGAAAAGCTAATGTTCTCTGGGGCTGTTACGTCACAGTTTCTCATTTGGGTTGTATTTTTTTTATTTCACCCTCACCCTCCCCTCCTCTTTCCCCGGATGTCTAGCGCAGATGTTGTTCTACTTTCCTCGCAGAAGATTTATAATTTCAAGCTGCAATATTTACTGTTCCAGACCTAATTTGGTGTTCAACAGACTGTGTAATACCATGATTGGAAGAAGAATTCCGAAGTAGCATTTTGTCACTAAATTACTTAAAAAGGTTTCAATACTTTACTACGTGCTTTATTTTCAATGTTTACTATGCATTTATAATTCCCCATAAGTCTCTTAGACCCAATCTTTCTTGAAATCATAACAATTTTGGAAAACCTTGCGTCGACAGCAATGTAGATTTAATCCAGTTCCGGTATTTATTTCACAGAGAGCTTGCCTTGCTTGTTCACTATCAACTAATTGGAGTATCAGTATATACTGCTTTGTTTGGTGAAAGGATTAGAACTTAATTTAGCAGCGCGTTTGAAGCTGGAAAATTTTAATTAAGTTGTCATTTTTAGAAAGTTGCTCGGATTCAGTTTAAAGGTGTTTATAGCTCTGGATTTTAATTAAATGTTATGTATACCAAAACAAATAGTTTCGATAAGCTTGTGCAGAATTATCTAATCTATACCTCTGAATAAATGTTTAGTTTCTGGGAAAAGTCGATAGTTTGCAACTCGTTACATTGTGTTTCGAGTTTCCTAGACATTTCTAAAATACGCCATGACCTTCTTTGGTATCAAATCTGTTTTTATTTAATTTGTAATTCAGTAATTACCAGTTTATCTGTTTTGAAAATCAGGCATATTTTATTTCTTAAAACAATGCTTAGTGAAATGGATGGAATTTATTTAGGAGCTTAAAATTGAATTTAAATTCTTACTTATCTTTTACAATACTCCTGTGAAAAGATTTTCTATCTAAATAACGAAACCCTTTTTTAATTTCTTTACTTTTTGATACCTCTGTGAATTCCTAGTTGTCTTTGATTAGAAATATTTATCATTTAGCATATTTATTATATTTGTCACCACTTTTTCACCTTTCATCAATAATTCCTACTTAATTGGTATATAAACAGTTAGTGACTTAATTCAAAATTATACTCAAGATACTATGCACCAGGTTTTGGAAAGAGAGCTTTTTGTATAATTTTGTTTGTACATCATGTACAAACAAAATTAAATGCTTTTTGAATAATGTCACGGGAAACTTTTGATGAGGAACCTCGCCATTTACCGATATAGAAATTAGGAGACATAATGCGACCCATCTTCTGAATTCTGCGCCCCTTTAGTATAAATTATATTTAGTATATTTAAATTGTTTAGTATAAATCTCTTAAGTATATTTAAATTGTATCAAACCATTGTAAAGGGTAGATTTTGGATATAATAGGTTTCTTCCGGATTTTTGAATAAATTCCAAAGCCTTACCATCTTTTTACTGTATAATATAAAAAAGACATTCATATTATATATAATATGATTAATATTAAAAGCAAAGAATGTTGATCTACATGTAAGCATTACTTTTGAATTCTATAGTGTTCAAACAAATTCTGCGTTTCTTTTATCGGAAAATAAAAAGACCATGTAATGCATTTAAAAGATTATTTTAGTATAAAAATTGTATAAAAAATTTATTCTGAAAAAGGCAAAAAAATAAGCGAAAATGAAGAAGAATTTAATTTTAAAAAAGCAATTTATTTTCCAAATTTAAAATAATAAATAAGTTCAGAAATGAATTTCTGAGAGGTTCCTGTGCTCAATATTTTCAAGCAAAATTAATCGTCTAATTTTAAAATAGTTATTACATGAATAAAAATTTCAGAAACAATTTACTGATGTCTTCATTTAAAAATCCGATTTATTCATATTATGATCCGCAATAAAGAATTTAGATACTGTTGCTAGATTAATTTCCATATTGCTAAAATTAATTTTCAGTTTTGTGATAGATATTGTATTTGCTATTATTATTAAACTAAAGGGGATAAGAGTCAGGGATTAAACTGTTTTTAATCATCCATTTTTAAGAACTATTTTTGCGATAAAACGTCTGGGTAAAGAAAAATCTAGATGATAAGTGAGAAAAATGAAGAAGAGCATATAACATACAACGCATGCTGAAAAATTCTGAAATGAAAAATAATATCTGTAATATTCTTTTCCAACCCTATCGGTCTCAAAATAAGGAAGACAATTATACAAATATTTAAATATATGGTGAAATAAAAACAGGTCAATGCCCCTTGGACTTGGCGATGCATTTTGTAATTATTTTGCGACAAAAATAAATGTTTATGAAGGTACACGAACTTTGGTGATATCTCCATTAAGATATAAAATACATGTTCATTCTAGAAGCTCTCTCCAGTCATCAAGCTACGTAGAAGGAGGCGTACATACCTGGATGATTAACAACAAGTTAATATTATTTTTATGGATTTAATCTCCAACAAGCTCATTATGAACGCTAAGGGTTATTGTATACCAGTTTCTTACTTCTGTGTGTTTCTGTATGTTTTCTTTATGATCATCTCTTTTGTGTTTCGATACTTGTATTTTCTGTTTTTTTTTAATTGATAAAGTATCGTTATACAATGGAATTTTTCATCGCACATCAAACGTACGGATTTTCTTCAACAATACCTTAGTTTAGAAAAGACTCTTAAGCCATTCTAATAATGTTATACTGTCGTTCTTATATAAGCTTTATAATCTTTTTGTATTCGGAACTTTTAATTATGTAAAATATCTTGGCAACAGATCTATATGTTTCCTATGATACTTTCCTGAAGAAGGACTTTTGAGATTTGTTGAGGAGATTTTTTGGAAGAAGGATTAATTTTGAGAGAATATGTAATGCTAATAAAATTCTTCTTTTCCCTTTGATAAGTTAAAAGGAAAAGAAGTAATTGCTTTACAGTAAAATCTCTGCTTCAAAAGCATAAAATTAGTAATAAATTTTCTACTAAATTTTTAGCAAAATCTCTGCTTCAAAAGTATAAAATTGTAGATTCAATACTTGTAACACAAAATTGTATTTATGGAGTCTATTATTACTGACTGCGAAGAATCAATATCACGTCTACTCTTCTGCTGTGGAAATTCTAAGAGGATGAGAATACCGACTTAGATATCGTTTTTTTTTTTTTTTAAATTAATTCATGATTTAAAATAGCAAGGCCGTTCAAATTTAAAGTAAATTTGAACGTTCCTGTCAATGGATTAAGCAAAGAAAGATAATTTATACAAAATGAGACAAAAATAATTTCTATGAGAAAAAAAGAAGCAATTTTAGAATACGAAAAAAATTAATGTGATAATATTGCAATCGGGAATGTAGAGTAAAAATACGAGTTTTTCCATTGAATTCCATAGCAATTAAAACTATTTATATTTTAGCTAAAATTTAAATATTAGTTTCGCCCCATCAATTGTCACTGCATCTTTCTGTAATTATAATCAAAATGGGAATAATAGTAAATGAAAATTATCTGTTTATTATGTGAAATCATACGTACAGATTTAAGAATTCTTAAAATGGAAATGAGGAAAATTTCTTGTTTATAAGTACAACTGTTGAATAATCAAAGGAATTATATGAAAAATTGGAAAAAATATCGACATAATTTCATAAATTTATTAACAGATTATAAAAATTCTAACTAAAGGATTAGATAATATTGTAAGGTGTGTAATTATAAAAAATCTAATGAACTTTTTGTGTTTTCCTCAAATTAATTTCTCAATTTAAATCAGCACATCCAATTTCTTATAATAGAAAATGAGTAAATTTTTTTGGTCAAAAATATTTATTTAATTATATAATAAGTAGAAATATATTTAATTATATAAATAAATCTAAAAGGTGATTGAAATTAAAGTTCCTCTTTGAAATGGTCACAAAAGAAAAACTACTGGACCAAATGTTATCAAACTAGACAATGGCTTAAAGAAGGCCATAGGAATTTCTTTTCCTCCAAAGAAAAGATCAAATTATCACCAACAGAGAAAAAATGGCTCTGTATGCAAAATACGACATGATGACACCGGTTTGAAATGTGTTTAATTGATTTTGAGTGTCGAAAGTGTTATAAAATGAGTAGTTAAAAAATCGAAAGTCTTAGAAAATATGTTCAATGTGGGTTATCTCAAAAGCATTGTTTATGATGATAATCTAAATAATTTTTCGGAACTGAAAAATGCGGTACACTGACATGTGCGTTACATTCTTCTACAGTAAAGTGATATAACTTGCTTTCAAAAAATGGTGGACGCCGTATTGAACATGCGTGGTAATACGTTTTAAAACAGATTAACAGATTTTGTCCTACTTCGCTTAAAAATATTCCATAAAGTGCCATTTTCCCTCGGTGGTAGGTTTCTGAGCTTTTTTGTGTCTCATAAGAAATTTTTATTATCTCCTTTAAACTATTATGAAGTTCGATAACATTTACTGCAGTAGTTTTCCTTTTATGAACATTTCAAAGTAAATATTTAATTACAACCACCTTGTATTTTAACGCACATTTTTTGCAACGATTCATCACAAAAAAAAATTAAATAAATTTATTTTATTTCTTAAAATGTCTTAAAGGAAGTAATTTCAAGAATTAGCAAAGTATTATAGAATATCTTTATTGCAGTGGGTGTTTTTGCATATTCTCTTAAAGAAAAAAAGGGTTAGCATGCATTTTTCATTTATTACTTCATTTATAAAAAGGTCGTTGCATTAATTCCACATAAAAATTATTAGTACTTAATTATAAGCTATTCACTTGAAGTATTTTAATATTCAACGTCGTAAAATGTAACATTTATACAAAAAAATACTGCAAAAAAATGCAATGCCCTTCCCTTAAACTTGAAAAGGCGACATTGCTGTTCCGTTGAGCGCGAAGTAAATGGCTCAATTTGCTAGAAATTACTTTATATCAAAGAATAATGTACTGTAAATAAAATGAATAAAAATGTAATTTAAGCTCCTCCTCGGTTCAATTTATGTTCAAGGTATGCAAAAATGATATTTTTTGCAAACTTAATGCTCACGAAAGGAGGGGAGGAGGACGATGTTATGCCATTATTTATCCCCTTGGAACTTGATTTACACATATTTAGCTCCTTTTTCTACATGGATAAGAAATTTTCTCCTTTTTTCCCCCCTTAAAAATATGAATAAATTCACGCGCTTGCCTGCACTTTTCGTATTGATATTAACGAGGAAAGCTTTGCTGAAGTTTCAAAAATTGTTCCATCATCATCGTTATTCATCAGGGCGTTTGAATTTCGCATTATTTCTCACAATTTTATCTTCAAAACATAATCTTTAAAGTGGGTCTACTTCAATCAAGATATATAAAATGTTCCATATTGTACACTTTTTTATACATTTTAAAGAAATTTATTGCTCCTATCAGAAAAAAATTGTATAAAGTGAGCATTAAAAATACTCATTTATAATAATTCAAATTCAGTTTCATTTAGTCAACTGTGCACGAAGTTTTCACTTTAGCATAAAAGGCAAAATTAACTATTAACAATTAAAAATCATAATTAAAGACGCTTTTTTGAATAGTAAGTTGAGGCGTGGAAACTTAGTAAGAAATATTATATATGTCGTCTGACCTCGGTTCAAAATTACAAGATCCATCCCAAAATAGCACTAGCGTTGGTTTGAAAAGGAATGTTAATATAACTAAACTAAACCAAACCAAACTATAATATAAAACTAGTGAGCGTGGTCTTCGCAAAACTTTCTAGCACACATAAAAAGATGTAATTCCAGTGACCATCTTGCATGATAGTGGCGTGCAATAATTAAGGAATATTAACCTTTCGCATGAATTTAGGTTTAGTTTAGTTATATTAACGTCCCGTTTTAAAGCGACACGAGGGCTATTTTGGGACGGACGTCGTCATTTTGAACCACGGTCAGATGACGAGGACGACACCTGAACTGGCATCCCCCTCTCCACACCACGCCACACCAGCGGGAGGACGTTTGGCCTGACAGATTTAACGTGCAACAGACCCCCTCACACGACGGATCTTCGGTGGAATCGAGTCTCGAACCTGAAACCCTTCAGTTCCGAAGTCGAGACTTTACCACCAGGCCACCGCAGCCCCATGAATTTAGGAGTACCGCATCTTCTCAGTGATCTGAGTCGTCCAGGGTTCGAGTCCCGGTTCGGGCATGATTATTTTTCTGCGTTCTATCTGTGAGGTATGCGAATGTTCCCTCTGTTAGAAGAAATTGTGCAAGCGAATATGGGCCATGAAGTAGCTAAGTAAGCTCTTCGTTCTAGTTATCGCTTCTGAAAAAACAAGAGACTATCACTCGGCTTAAATCCTGAATCTCAGCTGATTTGTGTTGTGACTTATGGCATTTTATAACACACTGGAATTTAGCACTTTCACTGAATCCAGTATGCAAACCTGAATCTTTCGTATAAACCTGGCATGCGATCAAAAGTGTCCAGAAATCAAAATTAGGTTTCAGATATGTTTTTTACAACCTATTCAAACAAAAATTTGACATAAAAATTACACTTAAAGTCACAAAATCACATACCAGATATGATGTATTTAAAACATACGTCTTTGTTTATATTTTTTTGAAAATATAGAATGGATTTCTCTCAAAATTTGATAGGCGCCTATACTAAAAATGTAAAATTTGTATACCAGATTTTATATATCTGCGCTCTTCGTTTTGTAATTATTGTGCTAACTTATATTCAGTCAAACATATTTTCTTTCAAAATATTTTATTTAAAATTGGATGGAAATCAACAAATTTGGTTTTAGGTATTTATGCCAAATTTTATGATTCTAAGTTTTTAAGTTATCTAGTTGGCAGATTTTTCTTTTAGTTGGCAGATCAGCATCTTCCAAAAATCTATTAATACTTTAATTTATTCTCTAATAAACTTTGGCAATACTTTTTAATCTAATAGATAATTATATTAAATCAATGATTAAATTCACAGTAATTGATTTTGAAAATTCCGATCCATATTCATAATAATTTAATAATATTGCAAATGTGCCATAGTTCTTTTTTTTAATGTAAATGCATCTTATTATCATTTAAAAGTTTTGAAATAAAGGCAACTAGTTTATAAAGCAATTCGTAAAATTATCTTATTATAATTTAATTATGTATAAAGGATTTAATGACTTTTTAATTGACTTTTTCAGACTATTTTTATCGTACAATTTGTTTTTATTCGCACAGTTGAATTCATTTTCTTCATATCTCCACTATAGAATTCTATGGTCAGTTTTTAATGGTTAAACAATTCTTATCAAAACATTTAGATGAAATTTAAAAGATGGGCTCGATCTTATTTTAGCAAACCTTTGGCGACTTTTTTAAAATCTCGCCAAATAATCAGCGATAATGATTCCAAAATGGCAACCCTGATAACATCTGAAGAGAATACTTCAAATACTTTCAATTTGGCAAGATTCTGAAAAATTGGCGAGATTTTGAAAAAGTCGCCAGAGGTGGTCTAAAATAGGATTCTACCAAAAAATGAAATTATATAAAATATGTCAACGCATTTAAACTATTTTAGCAGTATTTTCTGATGTAAAATTACTCAATGATTCATAATGGAAAATTATATTTCAAGGCTTGTTTCAAAACTGTACAATAAAAGGAAAAAACTCTGTTTAAAAGTCAAGGAGGGAAATATAACAAAAAGTGAAACAATCTTTAAAAAAATACATAATTGAATAAAATTTTGATCGAATTCTTATAAAAGAATGTCAACGAAATGGTTTACAATTCTACTAGCATCCTGAAACCTTAACAGATTATCAAGGGATTAAATTCATTAATATTAAACAGCATCGATGTGATTTAAAGTGTCAATTCTTTTTCATTAATGTTCTTAAAATTTTTATCATTTGAAAAGAAAATAAAGAATGTTCATTTATTTTGAAAACATAAATAAAAAAAATGTATTTTTGATATTGAAACAAATTTTAAAAATATGAAATAAATATTATCTCACTAACATTTGCAATGTTTACCTTTGATATTTATGATACTGCCTATCATGTTTGATTTTATCTGATTACTTAATCAAACAGCTTTTGTATTAATTAAATTTTTGGAGAAATCCAGTAGAACCCCATAAAATATTTTACTCATTTTATTTCGCCTCCGCATTTTTTAGAAAATTTGAAAGCAATTTTTTTTTATGTTAGAAATTAGAATTCAAATTCCATATTTTAATTCAAATATATAAGGTAAAGATAATATCTTTTTCTTTCTGCAATTTTCTTTCCTGGATCCATAAGGTTAAAGATATATTTAAAAACCTCCCAACAATTTTCTCTTCTAAATCCATAGGGTTATATTTATATTTAATTCCTTCTCTGCTATTTTGTCCCCTGAATTCATAAGGTTAAAGAGATATATGATTCCCCCCCAACTATTTTCCCCTCCTGAATCCATAAGGTTAAAGTTATATTTCATTCCATCTTTATTATTTTCCCCTCCTGAATCCATAAGGTTAAATGTATATTTAATTCCATTTCTACTTTTTTCTCTCACAAACGCATAATGTTGAAGATATTTTTTATTCCCTCTTTAATATTTTTTGTCCTAAATCCATAAGGTTAAACATATAATAATGGCAGAGGAAGAAAAGAGTGACAAATCCTCCAGAAAATTGTCATAAGATCTAAATCGAAAACTATTTTTATGCCTCCAACTTCTAATGATTTGCTACTATAAAAAAAACCCTACCAACAACATAAATATTATTAAGATGTGATGATAATTAGCGTAATTCGAATTAATTTTCTACGATCAATCACAAGAGACTTGTAAGGAAATGACAATTTGACTTGGCCCTCTTCGAGCATTTCTTATCGCTTTTTGAACCAGATTAAACCATCTATAAATGAAACTACTTTAATTAAATTCAGTTTTCTAACTTAGAGTTTTAGAAATTGTTTTGCTTTAGAATTGCTCTTGTTCCTTTGGTTTGCAACACGACATCTCACAGAGTATAAGCCATTCGAACAAGAAAGAACGTTTCTGAAAGTCGATATCCTTCTGCCGCATGCCAGGTGATATCTTTCATTTTTACCATTCCACTCCTGATATCAGCTCCTCTTCAACCTCAATCATACCACCATCCCTTTCTGTCAATGTCAAAAGGGACCCTGTTTCAACCTCATCCTCTTCCAATAAACAAAACGGTAAAAAATGTCCCCACACGCCCCGAACATGGCATTTCCAGAATAATAAACAGAAACGACAGGAACCGGCACCTTTGTGAGCCCTGTACTGAAGACTCCAGAATATTTGAGAGAAAAGGAAATCTAGAATTCTCCATTCCCTTGATCATTGTTTACACGTGAAATCCCTCCCTGTATTTACCCCGCTTCCTCCTGAAGTCGTTTTCTTTTTTCTAATCCCCGATCCATCTCCCCTAATCTGCGAGAGACATGTCGAAAACCTCTTCCATTATAAATCGATTCTTCTGCTTTTCCAATGTTCCATCCAGCGATCGAAGCAACCGAGATTTTTACTTTTCTGCATTAGAACGTTCCTCTAGCGTGCGAGCCTTGCCAGATATCAATCACGTGCTGACGGTGAACCCTGGTAGAAATGAAGGGAAGGGACGCTGTCAAAAAGTCACAGTGGAAGTTCCTTTTATTTATTTATTTATTCTTCCGACTTCGTTTTGAGTGAAATCGTTTGCTTGCGAAAGGGTAGGGCGGGAAAGAACTCTTATAAAGGCGGAACCCTGACTTTTTCGGTTGGTGTTTGAACGCCATAAATCCTTGCCTTTCTTGTTTTTTCTTTTTTTCCTTTCTTCCTGCCTCCTTTCCTTTTTAAAGTAAAGATTTGACAAATGGAGAATTTTTCATAATGTCGTCTGCTCTTCAAAAAAGGTTCTTTTCTGTTGTTTGTTTAATCAATAGTTTTTGATGGATTATTGCATGTAAGCTTTTTAAAGAACCCAGGATATTTTTACAAATGCTTAATCTGAATTTAATTATATAAACAGATGCACGCTGAGTAACTTTGATTATATTTTTAATAAGATCTCGGGGAACCTGACATTTATCAAAAATTTTTAGCGTTTTTAAAGCAATTTGTCTACAACTTTTAATTACATGATTTTTTTTAATTACTAAACTATATTATTTTTTTACACTGGACTAAATATTATTTAAATGCTTATATGAGTTCATGTTTACATATTGGTATTGTGCTTGTGTATTTTACTTTTTGACACTTATTATTTTTTTAAGTAATCATTTAAGTTGATGCTCTAAATTCCCCCTTTGCACTCAACTGGTGCCTCATAGGTGCATCATTTTGACATTTTATTTATTTTTCTGTAGGTATTTTTCATAATGAAAATTGAAGAGTTAAAAAAAAAGAAAGATGACAGTTAACTTTTCGGAGAAACTCAAATTGGAACAATTATATAGATTTATTTCATGGAACACTAAACAAGTCCATATGTTAGGCGAATAATTTTGCATCGAATTATTTTTCCTAGTGCAAAGGATCAAAAGTGGAGATCTGTGATTTTAATGTGACAGCTTATTTAGGGTTTCAGTATTATTTTTGTGTTTTATGTTTACGTAATTGTATGTTTTCTTTTTAATAACTTAAATGTTCATATTTTATGCATTTAATATTGTAAATATTGTAATTTTGTATACTTTAATGTTATCATTTTCTTATGTATGTTTTAATTTACTTTGTACCCTGTATTTTCTGTTTTTTTTCCAGCTCATGCACTCTGTAAATGTAGTCATCTCTATAAAGTGCTTACTTCAATTGAATTCCGGCGTCCTGGCTAGTGGTAGTGAGGCTACCCCATATCCAGGGGCTGAGTCCCAGTTTGTGCCCGGTTATTCTTCTTCTGAGTTTCATCTGTGAGGAATGTGAATGCACCCCTTGTAAAAAGGGGTGTGTTCAAGCAAATGTGAAGCATGAAAAAGCTAAGTCGCAACCTTGGCCCTAGTAGGCACTACTAAACTAGAGCCAAGGCGTAGAGTCTACTAAAATTAGGGCCAAACAAGAGAAGCTCAATTGGTTTAAATCGGCTGGCAGATTTGTCAGCGGGCTTGTAAAGTGCCATAAGTAACAATACCAACTTCACTTAAATAATTTATCATATATATGCGATAGATGAAGTAGCTATGTCATACCCTTGACTCTAATAGGCGTTAATAAACTAAAGCAAAGTCCTAGAGTCTACTAAAATCGGGCCAAACAAGACGCTTACTCGATAAATTGGCTGACAGATTTGTCAGCGGGCTTGTAAAGTGCCATAAGTAACAACAAGAACTTCAATTAAATAATCTGTCACATAGCTGCGAATTGATTTATTTTTATTACATTTTAGTGTTAATTAAATGATTAAGAAAAAACTTTTAACAGACTTTTGATTTAGATGAAAGCAAAAAATTATCGAAACAAAAATAAGATTATCTTATAAAAATAATTATATAAAATCCAATGATGGTTTTATTGGATGTAAATAGATTTTCCAAAATTCTTGACTCCAACTTTATTCATTTGTTAAAATTTTAAATTAAATATATCCGTAATGAATCTGAAAAGAAATCCATATTTTGGCTTGAAATGTAGGCAACAGGTCCGCATCAGCTATTTGACAAAAGACACTTATTTCACATGAGCAAGCGTTTTATACCAATAATACTCAAGGCATTTTAGCATGCTCTAAAAGTTACCAAATCAGTTTTTGGAGAGTGAAAAATTAAATTATAGGGTGTAAGTAATATAATAATTTTTATATGATAGATCTGAATTTTTTGAAATCGCCATCCAATGTTGTCTCAAAGAGACACAACAAATAAGAAGTCATGTAACAAAAAATGATAAATACTCCTATCAAAATAATGATAATATTTTGCTAAAATATAATATGAATCATAAAAGTGAAAATATATTTTTAAAATCAACCACATTAATGTAACTATGTTAGCAGGTGCAACATTCAGCAAAAAGAGAAATATGGAGCAGTTAATATTAAAAAATCGATACAGCAATATTATAATATAAGATAAATGTTTTTAAAATTATTAATTGCTTTATGTATGAACTACCCATTTTAATGCTATGGACTCTTGAATTAATTTTGTCACAAATTTACTATAAGGCGCATTTAAAAATTAAAAACGCTAATCAAAAATTAAAATTATCAATTAAAAATTTCTATCTTTATGTACTTAAAACAGATTAAATAAAGGCTAATTGTAAAATGACTCCAGACTGAAAAAAAAAAAAAAAAAAAAAAAAAAAAGATTAAAACAGAGAAAGTCTTCTCCCTAAAATTTTCCCGCATGGTCTCTTATAAAAGTTTTATTTTAGAGAACGCGCAACATGGCATTGGTTTATATTAAATATTAAATACACAATATATAATAGTTAATATAATATATAATAGTTAAATATTAAAATTTAGCATGAACTTTTCATTAAATATATCATGTCAACCTTTTAGATATGATATATTCCTATAATAGTATCCGAAAAGGTGGTTTTTTGTGTAACTTATCCTTGGCGTCCCATAATATATACCCGAAAATGAAATTAGTTTTTCAGATGACCTTTTTCTAACCGATTGGAACAAAAATTTGATACAAAGATACATTTTTGGTCAAAAAATTTTATACTAATTTTGATACATTAAAGTCACCGAGCCCTTGAATTATTACATTCAATTGTTTTTGAAAGTACAGACCAGCTAGATTTGACTAAACAGTTTTTACGTGTCTAGACTATAGATGATAAATCTGTGTATCGAGTTTTATTTATCTATTTCCCTTCGTTTTGTAATTATCGTAATGAATTACATTCTACCAGTTGAATAGACTTCTTTTGAGAGGATTTTGTTCAAAATTTGATAGAAATATGAAATTAGTACTACGATCGTATATCAAATTTCATCTGTCTATGCCAAAACGTTAAAGTTATTTTTTATCACTCACAGGTAGACAGACAGACATTTTTAAAAGGTGCCCTTTGAACTCATGAAGGTTTAAAACGTGGAAATTTGTCAAATCTTGAGTTCAAAATTTTTGACAATTACTATGCTTTCTCTAAATTACATATACGAGAACGTAACAACGAAAATAAATGTAAAATAAAGATTTGATAACTTCCTATAAAGATGTATGTATACATGGAATTGTATTTGCTGGCTTTGAATGGGGATAATTAATTGTAAAATTTATAAGTACTGTAATTCTGCAAAAATAAGTACTATTCAGGATTACAGCACTTATAAATAATATTTATAAGTTCTGTACAAAATTCTGTTTTTTCTCATATAATAAAAATAAAACAATGAACTCCATTATAATTATATATGAATTGTTTGATTAATTTCCTAAGATGGAGTTTCAAAGCTGTCTTCATGTTATTCTTTTCTTTTGACGTCGTTTTGAAAACCTTCAGATGTATCAAGATTCTCTCAAAATAATAAAGCTGGAGCTCTCCGATATAAGTTTGGGAAATTCTTGAAGGACCGCTGATCAGTTTTTCCTCAGATAACAAATTTGCTGTCTCTTAGAAAAGGTATTAATCATTTCCCGCGACAGCCCCCAACACATGCTCGTTCCCCCACTTTCCATAGGCAAGCGCTCAATTATTTCTCGCAGAGTGTCAAAATGATCAATGTGAGTCAGCGGCAAAATTTGCAACTGCGCTAACTTTTGCCAGCAAGAATTGCACTTGTGAATATTATTTGTCCGCGCGATTCTTCGTCGAGTGCTCGAAATTATTCTGTGGAAATCTCTGAGCCTCCACTTAATTTATGAGCAATAAATATTCATGAAAAGATTCGTCGCTGACATCAAAAGATGGATACGAAAAGGTATTTATTAATTCCCGCTATTTGAGATGATGAAGCAGTGCATTTGCAATCCTTTTTAGAGACATTCCTGCAATCTCGTTGAGTTAGGATTGCAACCTATTTCCAATAAAATAGTCAGCTTTTTGAAATAGCATTTTAAGTCGAAATGTAAAAGGTGGTTTGTTATTTTCTTAAGTAGTAAAACTTTAAAAATCAAGCTCGATATGAAAAGTTATTTTTACTTAAAAATTGAGTTTAAAACAAATCTCATTTATGGTTTCCCCTATTCCAAAAGCATTCTTAAAACAAGAAAAGTAAAAGATGAGAAGTTACTCAGGTATTTCACTCATTTCATCGAAAATACTGAGATTCTTTTACCATAATAGTAATTTAATTTACCATGTTATCCTTAAGCCGAGTAACAAGAAAACTAATTTTTGAGTGGGAGTGGTCTTTCGGAAATTTTAACACTCTCTAGGACAAATGCTACTTTCCCCTATATAAAACCTCTTTTTTGTTGTATTAGTTGTCAGAAAAAGAAATTTCTCTAAATTAAAATTGTAATGAAAATTAAAAAAAAATTATTGTGAGATAGACACACCTAGTCTTCAAAGTATATATGTGCCAAATGTAACTCTAGGATAAACAATCTATCCTTCAAAGTGCGAAAACAAATATAAATGCTCACACGTGGCCACAAACTACCTTTATTATTTTTTGTAGAGATTATGAGCAAAAAATCAACTAGTCCCCGCAACCCAAAACACTTGTTGAATTTTGTCAATTTTGGTTTCATGTAAAAGCTGGTGTTCTCTTGAAGTGCCCTCAGCCATTATTTAATCCACAGCTCACTTTTCGAACACATCTAAAAAAAATTCATAACCGTAATAAAAAAAGAAGAAAGAGTTCCTCAGCTATATCATTGATCCAATTTTAAGAATTTTTATTTCATATGAAGGCTCACTAAATGCACCATTATAGATCTTCTGCCCTGACTAGTCCTTACGTTTTAGAGAAATACCAATACTCACTTACATTGTACTATATATATTATTGTACTATACATTATGGTTTAGTGTATTCATTTCCATTGTATTATATATTAAAAAATCGATGACAGAGCCTTCTCTCCAAGTCTAAAAACTTTACCAATTTTATCAATTTTTATTTAATATCGAACTAATTCACTTCTCTATTTCATTGACGGTTTTCTTTTGGTCTAATCTATCGAAAATTTAAGAAAATGTAAAAAAAAAAATATGCAGAATCCGTGACCTTAATAACTAGCTCCATTCCGATAATTTTGTTTTCCATATTACAAAAATTTCCAACCAATCAGAATGATCTAAGTTTATTTCTTCAAGTTTAAAATAATGCGTCCTTTCATTACCAAAAGGTGTATTTTAGTTATAAAAGTTGACTGATATTATTAATACTTAAAGATATAAATTCAGCTAGATACATTAATTATTGCAGTTATTGTGTTAAAATTATCCCACAAATTTTAAATTAATATTTAGAAGAATATTTAATAAAAAAAACTAATAAAATAACACTCAAAACAATTTTTTTCATAATTAAATTATTGTTTATTTACTTTTTAGAAAATTTTATTAGAAAATGCGTACTTCAACATTACCATTCATTCACGAGGTTAAAATTTAAAAAAAAAATTATGTAATTTATACGAACGCCCTAAAAATGTAGACGTAATAAATTATGAATTCTACCAGCGATCTTGCGTTCCCTCACTATCATTCCTGTGCAACAACACATTGCCACTCCCTGTCATTTTATCCCTAAATAATTAAAGAAACAATTAATTCTAAATGAGATGGCAACTCCTCAGCGTCTCCATCGTAATTAAATATTCAAACGATTTGTAATCCCGAATCTCCACGTCGGAGCATCAGTTGTCGAACCGATGTTGACTCGAACAGGTTGTTTTTTCAAGAACCATCCCTGAAGCAAACAGAGAATAGTGTTTGTACAGTTTCTTCAAATTGACTTTGAATATGTTCGTTCAAACAGAAAGCTTGTTTCTGGAATTATTGTGCTTATGTTTTATTTAGAGAGTTAAAAGGGAGTTTCTTGGAATTACAGATTCATAAATATTTTCTATAAGATTTTCAGACTTCGGAGTTTTAGTGACATTGCTAGAGAGTTCGCCATTTTGTATAATTGGAAATGATTATTTGATCATAACAATATTAAACATGTTATTTCGATGAAATTGAATTAATTGTTTCCAGAGTAATAATAAAAATCTATATTAAAGTAAATTACTGAGATTATCACATCTATTTTTAATAAAAGGTTAATAATTTTGTTTAATATTGCTTAAAATGCAGCATCTAATTTTTTCATTAACATGTTATAAATACTGATATATCAAGATTCAGCTCCAATGTTTTAAAATTGTACTTTAACTGATTCGCTATATTTTCGTCAAATTTGGCAACAAAATAGTGTTTGCCAATAATTGACCTCAATATTTTAACTTGGTCACGAAATGTGCTGTTCTTGCTTGGAACCAGTGCTAACACGAAATTCAACTGGTTACTAATTATTCTTCATTGTAGCCAATATTTATAACCATGTAGCACTTTGCGACAATTAATCAGACACAATAAGTATCAGTCGTATTTTTGCTTAAATGTAACTAGTGCTATACTTCGTACCAACGCTTAGAGGTCTTCTACAAATTCATCCCATACTGAATCAAGTATTTGGCGACAATTTAGAGCTTGACAATAAGTAAGTTAAACTTTTTGCTGGAAGGAGGCTGATTCTGCAATTGCCTAGAACCTTTGCTAAAACCAAGATCTACTGCCAAAATTTAGCCATTATGTATTCCATTTTATAATCAATATTTAGAGACAATTTAATGCTTGGAAACAATTGGTGTCACTTCAGTTTAGCGTGGTGATGACTGGAGCACCGACGCCAATGCTGAAATCTGCGACCAATATTTGATTATTATTCATTATAACCAATATTTGACAATATATTTCTAGGACACAATGGCATAAAACGTTTTGCTTGGATACAACTAGTGCTGAACTTGATTAGAATCAGTGCTAACGTTGAATTCTGTAGCTAATTTTTGATTATTATTTATACTATGTTGAAGCCAATGTTTTGAGACAAGGTAGTACTTGGCAACAATTGGAGATATTTTAATTTGATGACGCCAGGTGCCACACTAATTTGGAATCAGAGTAAAAAACAAAATCCGCTGCCAATTTTTGATTCCTGTTTATACCACATCATTGTCAATACTTAGCAATGAAGTTCTTGGCGACAAGTAACGTCCTTTTTTGCTTAAATACAACTACTGCTATATTTGCTTGAAACCAGAGTTAAAATAAATAATATTTGAGACAACATAATGTTTGGAAAAAGTTAATATCAATTTTTTAGATTGAAGGCTTGCTGAAATAGACTGAAGATTAGACTGAAATCTTGCTAACGGAAGATTACTGCTGGTCTTCTTAAGTTGTTTAGTTGATATGGATTAAAATACTATTTTAAAGTTAGATCTTTTGTATTCAGATACAAAACTCAGTTATTCGAAATGTTTTCTGTCGATGATCATATATTAGCCATTGCTCTTAATTCTAAATCTCTAATATGACTCAAAATCAGTAATATAAAATAAAAAATATATATAAAGACGACATAAAAAAATTGAGCTTGCATGTTTATTTTTTTTCTTGGCGATGATATCTCTTGGTAAACTAAAACTAGATAAACCAAAATGAACAACAAGACAATAACAAGTAACAAAATGAAGACAATAAACCATAAAAAAGAGGGAGAACAAAACTAGGAGTTTCCTGGCAAATAATGCTATTAGAATTTCATAGAATTTAAATCATGTAAAAATAATTTTCATCGGTTTCTTTCTCATAAATTTCATAGTTTTTGTAATGATACTCATTTTCCCAATTTGGATCCATGCCAAATCGACGAAATAAAACTTCTTCGTTTTTGAACTCTACTAAAAAACTATTAATTAAAATCAGTGTATAAAGGTGTTTGGATTGCACTTTGATTGAAATTTATTTTCACGTATTCCTTGAGTTTATCACAAATATGGTTATTCAAACGATCAGACGAAGTAATTTTTTTTAAATCAAATTATTGATTTATTAACTAATATTTCATGTGCAATTTTTTTTCTGTTGGTATTGTTGCTATTATTGGTGATGTGAAAAGGTAGATTTCAAAGCATTCTTGATTGAATATAAATAAATGTCTGAATAAAGATTTTACGAACAATAAATAAAATGAAGGAATTAATATTTCATATTAAGAAAATTCATTTTAACTCTTAAAGTTTTAGAAAAATACAAATATTTAAAAATGAATTTTTTTTTAGAATTTGAAAAGAAATTTCTTTAAAGTGAAAATTGTCTGTCCACTTTGATTAAGTGTTTTTATAGAGCCATTAAAACACTATAAAGAATAAATACAGACGGAAAATCATCCAAAATGAAGATAATATGAAGTAAAAATTTCTATGTTGAATTTTAAACCTTGGTGTCAATAGGTGCATTAAGTCATCGGTATGATCACCTGTGTGCTAAAGTTCATGTCTGTTAAAGCGGTATATTTGTATTGACAATATATAACTACACTACTTTCTTCTAATATGTAAATAGTCTTTTTGAAATATTTTATAATATATGAATTAGGAAAATGGGAGTGGTCTCCCCAAAATTTAATTGTATACTCTCTAATAAATTTGTCATGTAAGAGAACAAACACCTTACATGGTAATAGGATACAACAGATGCAAAATATTGAATTTTGGCGTGATTTTAGTATTTATACAAAATTTATCGTGGTATCCTTGGTGATTTATTTGGCGATTAATCCCTGGCTTGAGTTTATAGTATCCAAAAATCGAATTTTTTATTTAAACAAATCCGAAATTAAAAAAAAAATCAAATTTGTAAAGTTTTTAAAAGTTGAAACAAAAAAATGACACACAATTGTGCTTGTAAATTCAAATTCACATTCAAAATTTGACATATTTATATAGTTTAAAACACCACTTTTAAATGTTTCTAAGTGTAAAGTAATGTAATTGGTCAACCCCTTGCTGAATTTCGCTCAAAATGTTTTAGATGTCTAAACTATATGTGATAAATCCGTACACGGAAATTTATTTACCTAACTGTTTCCAATTTGCAGAGCATATGAACTTTCTTTGAACGGATTTTGCTCAAAATTTGATAGAGATCTACGAATGTAAAGTGAAATTCGTATCTGAAATTTCAAACGCCAAGCTCAAAGCGCTTTTTGAGTTACCTTTATCACAAACAGAGTGGTGAATATTTTTTTAAAATATGTTTTTTGAACTCTTGGAGATCTATTATGTAGAGATTCATCAATATCTCGAGAGCAAATGTTTTGTCGATTACTTCTTTTTTTATACTATATATAAAACAAAATAAGAATTCAAAAATGATCATATTTTAGTAGGGTTTTTTTTTACTTTTTCATACGAATCCTAATGAGAATCATTTGATATATTCTTCGTAGAGATTAAAGCGAATAAAAAAAAGAAAGATCAGCTATCACAATATTTATTTCGGAATTCAGCTACAAACTTATAAGTTTCTAATAAGTATCAGAAATTATTCTTTCAATTTCACTTTGGAGAACGACATAAATTTAATTTTTGCAACTAAAACATTCAACTGATGTAGTTTAGTTTAAAAATAATTTATCTAATATATAAATATACATTACCGGATTGCAAGAAATCTTTCGAATAAAATTTATTTTTTTACAAACCTTTTTTAACTGACAAAAAGTCACGAACAGAAAATATCTAAACATCGTTTCCATAGTTTTATTCTTTCTCCAATGAACCATTAACTTCAGCGAAAGTGTAGCAAGGGACCCCGTCTTTTAACCACCCCGAAAGATATTAACTTCCAATTGCAGCCGTCGACTCCCCATTCGCCCAGGTGAATGCGGGCTGTATCGATTTGAAATAAAATGAAATCCCCGAAAAGGCGATCAATAGTTCGAAGTCATTGAACTGGAAAGGGGAGGTTTTGGTCACCTGAATTTTTCTCCGACCCGCCCATTGAGACGTGATGCTATTAAGAGGCCACTAGTCCCAATAACCACGGAAGGAGAATTTAAGGCCGCTTTCCCCATGCATAAAAATCGATATGCGGCCTCAATCATGCGATACTGCATATTAGAGTATTAAGGTATACTTAAATAATGCTCCATTTCGGGTATATATTTTCCGTCAATGGAGTTTATTCACTAATAGAGTGCATCATTTATAAAAGACAACGATTATCGCCTATACATGCAGTTGGTAGGAGATTTTATTTTTCATGTAGAAAAGAAAGTGCATTTTTCTATTCTTACGATTTATATA
>JAPMOQ010068140.1:594344-625642 GCA_026543055.1 Argiope trifasciata | reverse complement strand
CAGTTTTATACAATCACTTAAGAATCCGACATTTCATACGCACCAACTTAATACTTTAAAAAATCGTTTTTTTGCGAGTATAATATTTTAAAAAAATAATTGTCAATGTTTGAATATGTTTTTTTTTTTGGTTTAAAACTTTTCGAATTGAATTTTGAAGGCCATTTTTTGTGAAGTTACATTAATTATTTTCATGTATATTCTTTAATTATGAAAAAGTTTGTAAAATTAATTCAAAATTTGTTAACTTTTCCATTCCTCACAAGTAATTTCCAGATATATCACATTACAAATATGATTTATGCATCATCTTAAATTCAAAGAATTTTATTTTTATTGAGTCCAATTTTTAAAACATTTTAATGAATTTTTGAGACAAATTTTTTGAGCCTATTTTACAAGAAAACATCTCATTGTTGAAGGGAATCTCAAATCCTTTTAATTATTACTATTAATATTTTTCTTTAGTTGATCAAAATATGAAAACTTAGCTTATTTTTCCATGTTGAGTAAGTTTAATATAATCTATACTTTTATTAAAAATTTTGAATATTTTCTGAAACTTTAATTTCAGAATCAAACAATGTCAACCATTTTTTATAGTGCGTCTGTTTTTAATCTATGTTGTTGATCCCTATTATGTAATCGGATGTACAAAAATATAAATAGAAAATTGAGGAAAAGTATAACATTATAAAAATTGCAATCAATCAGAACAATTTAATGGAGCAAGTATTTTGATCAATTATAAGTTGTAGTGAACCAACTGGATATAAAAGGTCGCTAGTTTATAATAAAATAAATAATTATATTTTTATCAATCAATCAAAATCATTATTTCATTAATGCGGCAGTAATCTCTGGCAATAATAAAGACGAATGTATGTGTGTATATATTGACATTCGTCAAACCAAACCGTTTGACCTAGCACTACAAAATTTGGTACTTATATACTTTGTAAAGAGAAAATGTGTACATAAGAGCAATTTTTTAAATTTTTAATCAATATTTTAATTATGTGGCGGAATTTTTATGTATTTTTCTAATCACTTCCGAAAATATTATGGCAAAATAATTTTACACTGTTTCAAAATAAACTTTAAAAAACTGTCTTTATAATGATAACAATTTAATAGTCATGCAAAGTTTTGCTAAATTTTTATAATTAATATTTTTTTACCTATTTTCCAACAATGGTTTATATTGTTTTTCTGAAATTCAAATCATTTTCATTATTTTATCAACCGTCTATTCGCGCGAGTTTTTTTTTAAATCCAATTTTGAAGATTAAAGAAAATGGATTTTCTTACAATTTGACGATACGTGGGGAAAAGGGGATTTGTATGAAATTTATAAGTTAGAGAAGCAAACATTAGCATTTTCAATAGTTTCACTGGATTGGCTTCCATTACAAGGTTTCATATAGAAAATCATAATATAAATTACTATTCAAGTAACACATCTCTAATGTCTTGCAACTTCAAGATATTATTGGTATGAAATTATATCTAAACTGAATCTTTATCTGAAGTTGAAGAAAACCAATATCCCCTCCGAACTAGCTTAATATTTTCAATAGCTCTATGAGATTGTTTCCATAATAAGGCTTCATGTACACAATCATTATGTATAAGGCAATTAAAGTGGCACAAATTTAATGTCTTCCAATTTCACAGTATCATGGTTATGAAATTACTTAAATGATTTATCTGAAATTAAAGACACCCAATGTCCCCTTCGAACCTCCTGGTTGTCAGACATCTAAAGACATAATGTTAAAAATATTATGCCTTTAGAAATGGTAACAATCTTGATGGAAGAAAGCTGAATCATCATACGTTTTCTCCTAAGCGCAATAATGGCTTAAACTACATCAGCAGAAAAAAAGACTATTTATTTAATGAGCTTATCAAAAGGATTTCCACACACAAAAAAACATTTCCAATCAGATAACAAAGAATGATTACTCTATCAAATGCTTTCGGACAAGCTAAAAAAGGAAGTAAAAAAAGTTAATCTGAGCTTAAAACTTATTTATCTCTAATCTCTCTCTCCTTAAACTAAGGACAACGATTATTAGATAACTGATGAAATAACAGACAAATCACCTCATATTTGTAACATTGGAAGATTAGGTAACTGTTCGTCAGGCAGGTAATCGTTGCAGGTTTTCTTTTATATCGAAGTTAATATTCATTTCTATTTATAAAGTGAATAAAAATGATATTAAACTTATTGTTAAAAAATTCTTCCCAATTTTTTTTATTCGTCTTGTCAACGTCACAAAAAACCCTGTTATCTTTCTTCTTCAGCTAATAAAATAAAAGAAAATCAAACGATTAAATACCTGACCGAGAAATGTAAATAGTTTGAATTCAGTTTAACAATTTAATAGATTATTAAAATTATATTAAAAATGTTTGAAATTCAAGAAACAATTTCATTTAAATTAAATTAAAAGCATAAGTTAAAAATTTTTTTAAATGTAGCAAAAATCAGCTTTCTGAAATAATGTTTTTGCAAGTTATCACAGGAAACACTTTAGTCTTTATTATTAATAGTAGATATTTAGTTGCTTTCATTATTTTATGAAAATAAACTAAAGAGTACGGTTGAAATATATTACTGTACGTAAAGACACTCAAAAGGGATAAAAAAATATGTTCATTTTACTTTATTTGTTTATTTACTCTCAATTTTTGATAATGTCAAGTATTAAAACTGTTTCAGAAACCATATTATATTTCGGTAATAAAAAATATAGGTAGGGATAGAAAAGGTAATTAAATACAAAGGGTAATTGGGAACAATGACTACATTCCTTCTAGTGAAACCTTGGTGAGTTGGGAAGACGATAAACAATACTTTCCTGCTTCTTTTAAAAGTCATTTTCTCATGTTTGTTTACTTTCGTTGCAGTTGTCTTCGAAAAAATTAAAGTCAAAATTTCCCCAAAATTCACATTAAATAATTTCATTAATTTAATTTAATTTATTATTACTTCAGAAATAATTTCATTATTTCTTGCGTATATCAGTTACTTTTCCAGGTAAATTGATAACTTATACATTCCTTTATTAAATATCGGCTACGAGTAAGATTCGATTTTGATTTTTGGATTATTCTCAGAGAAATAAGATGAAGTTCTCAATTGTCTCTGTTGAATTTCATCATAGGATAGTTAAAAATAGGCTTTTATTAACATAAAATCCAGAATTTTTCATGCGTTTGAATAATTTATTTTATAATAGGAGGTGATATCAAGTAGAAAAGCTATAGTTCTTTATCCAGTCAATAATATTCGCTATTTTATGCCAAGTAAATAATTAATTTTTTAGATGTGATCCTTTTACCAGAATCTACAATGTGGTCTGCATACATGACAGATCCTACCAAAAAATTATAATTTGAGAAAATAGCATTGACTTAGAAACAAAACAAAATTCAAACTATTTGTAAAGCAAACTGATAGAACATTATAAATATTAAATAAAAATTTGTATTTAAAAAAAATTCTCAAAAAAGTAAGTATTTTTAGAGTAGATGAGCTACCTTAAAATTATAATCATCAAGTTATCCAAAAAAAAAATTCATTGAGATGAAATGCAAAAATATTCCAAGATGAGCTATCTGTTTTAAATTAACCTAGCTAATGAGCTAGCTGTTTTTTATTAAGTAAAAAGAAAATTCGAATCTTATAATAATTTTTACGATGCTATTTTTCAATTCATGTTTTCGCAAAACTGGATTTTGATATATCCTGTTGTACTACCTGTCATAGCAACGATATAAAACAAATATACATACACTATCTCTTTAATGTATACTGTTTATTTTTGGTACGGAAGGATTCTAAATCTTTGCGAAGATGCATATACAGATATAAATAGGTGTTGAGTTTAATTTAATTAAATATATTTAAAGTAAGATGATTTAGTAAAATTTGGAAAATGATAACCTTAGAAAAATTCATCATTAGTACTTGAAACATATAGTGAATATTTATTCAATGTGAACTATGAAGAAAAATATGTGTTAACAGTGATGTAATTTGAAAACATATTCGACTATTTAATAAAAAATAATTTCCTCCAAACAGGATAATAGTTAGTTTTTAAGAAAGCCAATTATTTCCCAAAAAAATTTTCCAGCGTTACATGTTATCTTATTATTAATGCATGCATATGTAAATAATAAAATTCATCAGCATATTTTTAAATTTTCATATTCGTGTTAGGTAGGATTTTTTTAATAATATCTGACTGAAATAAAATTTCTAAGACACTACAAACAATAAAATTTAAAAAAGATACTTATGAAATTAATTTACAAAGCAAATATTTCCCAAGTCCAAAACTATTAAAAGGAAAATACATTATATCGATAAAGTCTTTTATAAAGCAAACATTTCCTGAGTCAAAAGCTATTATTAATTGGAAGATACATTGTATCGATAAATTTTTTTATAAAGCAAAAACTTCCTCAGTCAAAAGCTCTTTAAACGAATATACATTATATATATAAAGGCCTTTATAAAGAAAATGTTTTCTTTATCGAAAATTCTTAAAAAAACATACATTGTATAGATACTCTTTAATAAAGCAAAAATTTACTGAATCAAAACCTATTTAAAGGATGATACATTGTATAGACAAAATCTTCGGGCCAAATTTATAATTTTTATTATTTATTATTTATTTTATTTGTAATTTAAACTTATTATTTATTTATAATTTGGTTCAAAAGTTCCGAATAATAGATTTTAATAATAAATCCTAAATATTTTTTTTAAAAAACGTTTAAGAAAAATTTAAAGAATATGAATTTGCATCATAAATACTGATCTCCTAAATTATTCTAAATTTATCCTCACAAAACAGAAACTCGATATGATAATAACTATTTCCGCGTTTGTATGACATTTTCAAGCAAAAATTTCTACTTAAAAATGAATATGAAGGCATATTTTGGGGAGGAAAATGATATGTTACAAACTTTTCTTTAATACAACTACCATTTAGATTGAAATATATCCTCCTACATTAAGTTCAATAAAAATAACCGCATTATTTTCCGAAATTGTGATCCGTGCGTGTATTGTCGTGCTTGGACCGCAACACATTAGTGCCAAAATAATCGATCTATTTTCCAGTTCGCTATTACCGATCGATTTCAATAACAATCATTCTCACACACAAAGTGTGTTTGGGGAAACAAGTTCATTGCGCTCACAGACACGAAAATCTGAAAAAGGATCATAAAAATCGTACATTTGTGCATGCTATTACAATATTTTCTAGCCATTTAGCATCATCACCTATAATCCAGATCGAAAAGGCGGAGTGTTATCATTGGTCGGTGCATTCTAATTAGTAAATTGTTGCGTGTTCGAATTGTTGCGTGATCCGTTCAGGTGTAAGCTTGTGAAAGCACCACCTTCCACGTGTCACGTGAAGTCACGTTGCCAACAATGATGAAGAAGTACCGAGTGATTGTTATTAAACTTCCTCTACAAACAGCACCATACAACGCAAACGGGTAAGCGGTTTGCAACGAAATTTGGTACAGTAAAATCTCCTTATTCGCATTTTCACTATTCGCGGATTCAAAAAATGTGACCCAATTCCGATATTCGTGGCTAAAAATTTCTTTATTCGCTGATCTAATAAGTACATACCTAATAATAAAAGGATTCAAACAGGTGTCAAACCTAATTTCCTTTGTAAATGTCATCAAATGGACTAATGAAAAAAGTAAAATAGATCTTATTACAACTTTGCCTAAAGTATGTTGTTAAATGCAAACTGCAAACATAGCCGAAATCGTCAATGGAATAAGACAAGATGGGTTCGAACAGATAGAAATCAAGTGACATTCAGGAATTGCTTGAATCGCAAGATGAAGATCTGACTGAAGCCGACTTGGAGGAAATGTTAAATTCACAGCCCATTGAAGAAGAGGCTTCAAAAGGCACTGGAAATCTGACATTTAATATTTAATTTGAAAAATCTTAGTGAAGGTTTAAGAATGGCAAATGAGCTTTGCGATTTCTTTATGAACGTCTATGGAACGAAGTCTTATTTTTAAGAGGCAAATTGCTAATGCGGCTGCTGCGTATCAATCTGAATGGAAGGAGCTTTTAAAAACTACCAAACAAGAGAAAAGGAAAAAATTCTTCAAACCATTGTCTACTTTAAGATAATGAATCAAAATGTTAAAAAACTTCAATTAAGTGGATTTTTTATATATTTGCTGTTGTTTTTTTATTTTGTCAGCTAGGAACGTATCCCTTATAATCCCATATAAATGACCATTCCGTATTCACGGTTTCTGTATTCGCGGCATATTTATGGAACATATACCCCGCTTTTACTGTATACAGATTATATACGGGATGCGCTGAAAAAATTTCGAAAAAAAATTCAGTTCTAAATTTTGACCAGATAAAAAACCATGAAAACTTCTGAAAAACATTAACTTTAACACCATAAACATCTAAAACGGAATATAGTAGTAATATTAACATTTATTCACTAATTTCTAATAACCTTATTATCAAGCCACATTGGTAAAAGTAAGAAAAAAATAACAGTATGTTGTTTGAGGGGAGAAAGCTCAGTTTGCAGAAACAAAAACAGATTGCGACGAAATTGTACTAAAGGAGCAATTGTTAACCGTGCCCAGGATTTTGTAGGGAAAGAGGTTCCATGTGACCAGCCTCATTCACGAGCAAAATTTCAGGTCTATAGAGTGCGAGTTCAATAGCAGATCGTAACTGATCAGTTAACAGCTTATCAAGGTTTTACGTTTTACTTCTCGTAATTCTCGTTCTATACTGTTAATATTGTATCTGTATTCCGTTTTGGTCGTTTATTTTCTAAATCTTTAACAGGGAATATGCGATCTGTGAGACCATTAGAGGGATTTTCGATTATCCCTATTTTATTTTTAGCTCTATTGAATGGAGTGACCCTATATCTTCCTGTTTTGTAACCTTCTCTTATACTTTTTCAATCGGTTTCAGCAGATACTTTTTAAAAATAATTCTGTTATTTCTTCGAGCGTGGTCTCTAAGACCTTACCTCCCTGTTAATGTCCCAATAACAAACAAATCTTAGCAGATTGCCGTAAATCTTAGGCCTTGAAATATTATCCTATTTACTGATCCTATTATGAAGCAGTGATCAGACACTTTTAAATGAAGCAGAAAGTGAATTTAGTGTAATAAAAAATTGTATAGAAGATTTTCAGCTACAGTTTACATTCAACTGATTCCGATATGTATGTTCATAAATAGTTATATTTCCTGGTGATAATGTATTTTGAAAAATTTATAAAATATATTAGTATACCAAGGGTAATATATACAGAATTTATAGGTTGGTTTTTATACTAGTCCTTAACCTATACATTTAAAATGCCCTCGAAAACGGTGCTATGAAAGTCACACAAGCCGATAAAAAAGAGCCGATTTTAACCATTGTCATTTTTTCATAAAATATTGAATTTTACATTATTTATTATTGTTATATTTATTGTTTCTTATTTACCTTATATACTGGAAAAATAAATATGATTTAAAAAGTATAAAGCAATATGTTTTTTCAAGAATGTTACTTATTGTAACATGCAATTTGGGAAGAAAATGTATGTTCCAATGCATTTAATTTATTTACTGATAATATATTTTAATAAATTTCTAAAAAATATCTATATATCAAGAAAAATATCGGTAAAATATACTGGTGGATTTTCATTCTAATACATTCATTAGAAAATTTGTGTTGAGAGTAAATGAAATGCAGTCTCGTAGACCTCACCTCTACAGTTAAGTGCTAAATTTAAAGTTTTTTGCGGAAAAAGTGCTGTCTAGTGGAGACTTTGGAACTTTTTTTTTCGAAAATTTTTGAGTGCATTTCGTGTATAGTTTATATACCAAATGTCGCTGCAATCCGTTCGCCAGCTTTCGTTGTATAGAGAAAGTTTAATTATAAAAAGCCTGCAGAACGTCAAATTCTCGTTTTCGTTCGTGAAACTCATTCTGCATTGAAGCAAGACGGCATTAGGCTTTCCGACGTGGAAAACTTAAGATATAAAGACAATGCAGCAAAGAGGAAAGCTCTGAATTTCTCATTAGGGAATCCTCCAAGATTTTAATGTCTTAATTATCTCGAGTGAAATGGATTTGCTTTTAAGTGCGCTTCGCTTTTGTTCCAAGCTTTATCCTGAAGTCAGTTTCCTTCATTAAGATTAAAAGGGAATACAGCTCAGATTTAATTTCATTTTCTGAGGCAAAGCAGAAATGTGGGAAAGTGAGCTTGCGGCTCACGTTTAAAAATATGAGATAATTAAGTTTTAATTATTCTTTTCCTTTTTAAGGTAATTTATCTTTTGCTTTTTTAAATTTTAAATAAGTTGCTTTTCTTTTTCTAAACTCTACTCTGTACGTATTCTGGGTTTTAAATGAGTATACAGTAATCTTTTATAATTAAAGAATTCTGGTTACTAATTTAAGAGATTCAGTTTTAAACTTATATGAGGCATTTTTGTTCAAAAAGGAGCATTAAAGCTTTATTGTTTAAAAAATATACACCGATAAATATATAAAAGCATTATTATATGTAATAAATTCACTCCAAAAACTAGCTTTTTGCAATTTTATCCCTTTGCTCTCTGAAAAGTAATTCGATGCATAATTATTATGTTAATACAGGTACTTGTTTATTACACCAATAATAAATGCATACAATGGTTTTCATCAATCAAAATTGAAAAATAAATGAATAAACGTGTGATGACGTTGAACTCGGTGACGTTCAACCGAGAATAAAGGGTTAATTGTCTTCCGGTCTTTGAACAGAGTAATTTGAAACTGTAATGTTTAAAACTAATTTTCGACAAGATTCACCGACGAGTTGACTTTTTGTTAAACATTGTCTATGTAAAACCATTCGTTTTTGTACAATTATTTCAAATTGAAGCAAACTGGACAATTTAATTAATATATTTTGAAATAAATCCATCAAGGGTTTGATTTTCTGTTTCTTTATCTGTTTGTGAATATGTTAATTTAGGAAAGCAACAAATTAGACGGGTGAATTTTAGTACATGAATCTTACATAAAAATTGTAGATCTGTGCTGATTTCGAACAAAATTTGACGATAAGTCTATTTCTATTATGCATTGTATATGTAAATATGAATTTAAAAAATGTCGCAAGTCAAACAAATGTAATTGAATATTTTTTCGTCAAAACATTGTTATTTAAATACAATATTATTGTTTAAATTTTAGATATGCATCTAATTAGAATTCCAGGACCAAAGCGAAAAAAAATTTGAAATGCAGAATTGTATTAAGTTAATGAGCCATGAATACGTGAATAAAATATTCCCATGCTCGATAGGATTAAAATATTGAATTATCTTTTAAAGTTCAAACATTAATTGTTCATTTAGAATAGCTAAATATTAATTTTCTTAAGTTCTATTGTTAATTAAAATCACTGACTTTCCGACCAGACAGAAAGTACATAGATAAAGAAAACTGAATGACTGGGAACATTGGCAGGAACTGTGGTGTGAGCCCTAAGGGTCATTACCGACCACGGTTCAACATTTCCAGAAGAAAGTTCGTCCTGTAACATGTGGGAGAAGTCAGATATCTCGCCTATTTGTGTACCCACCAAGGTATCGAAATCCAATCAAATGGCGATTTGATGTCCTAGGAGGGAGAATTTTGATTGTTAAAATTACCTGCAGTGTAATCAGAAGGTACAGATTAATTAAATGGAATAATTCAATTCAAAACACTGATACAGTCGAATCCGGTTAATTGGACCACCGGATAATCGGACCAGCCGCTTATTCGAACCGAATCTGAAAGAACTGAAACAAATCCTATGTATATAAGCCTAATATTACTCACTTATTTGAACCAAAATTCCGTTTAAACGGACCAAAGAACGTGGCAGGGAAGATGAAAAAGAAGCCACAAGTCGCCTGTGTACAGCAGGAAGTCCGAAAGGGAAAAGAACCAGTGGGAAGTGAGCAAGCGCTTTGTTTCTTAGAACGGGCATCTCGGTAGTAAGTTCTTCAAACGTTGACTTGAATTTGATAAAAACTTTTTTTTTTATTGTTCTTCGCGTGCTGAGTATCGTGTAGATCGTTTCGAAGAATTTGTTTGTAAATTTATTTTTCAATGAATAAAGTTCATAAGCAACAGTAGTTCTTGTTTGATATACACGTGTACCGCACAATAAAGGTCATTATGACATTTTAATATATTACGTATAGCACGTCTCGTCTTGTAACATAGGACATGTTCGTGTAATCGGGCCAGCCGGTTATTAGGACCAAAATGATCGCGTCCCGATGTGGTCCGATTAAACGGAATCGACTGTATATATGTTTATTTATTGGAGAAATATACCAGTCTTTGTATTAAGTGAATAATTATGCATCGAAATATTTTCCAGAGAGCAAAGGGTTAAAATTCCATATAGATTTTGATCTTTTTAATAATATCTACTTCTGATAAAACTTCTTTTATTTCTTCTTCTAGTATCTATTCTGCTAGTAAGTAAAGAAACGATACTAAATGAATAGATTTATACCCCATTACTTCTAATGCTACGATAAAAATGGATGCCATAATTTCCCATAGTTTCCCCACAATTTCATTTATATAACAAATAAGATAGTATCACATTTTATAAAATCGCTTAAATATCAATCAAAAACATATCTTAAGTGGTAATTTTAATAAGTAGAGATATACTCAGTACATTATCAGCTTTAACCATTAGACATCTAGTAAGGATTGTATTTGCATCCACTACATTTTCACTCTGCCTCTGTCACTTGTATAGAAAATCAATTAAGCTTCATATAGGAGGGCGGCTGTTGTATATGGCTTCTATTATGTTACCACACGCACTAAATATATGGCTTCTACCAAACGTGCAGTATCTGCAGCAGTTAGTGAAATTTCTCATAATGATACATGAATGGATAACATTCATCAAACCTCACAATCACATAAACAATATAGTTGCGTGTTATCTTATGTTTATGTTCTGACGTCACATACTTTTTACTATCTACTGTACGACATGTACAAAGAAGAAATATAGTAATTATCAATTTTTATCCTAGAGGCTTTAATGAATATCCAGGTTTTGGATACCTCCGACACCAAAAACAAAACCACTTTTGCTATTATGTTTCGTTGTTTGCAGACATGATAATTCAAAAAATCTTTGCACTAGAAGGATGAAGTATGGTATACGTTTTTTACATTAAATTTGGTAATTTCTTTCACATTTTGAGAGAAATTCGTTAAGAGGAGGTCTATCGGTTCGGCAGTCCCAATTTAATAAAATAACTACAAAACTAAGAGAATTAGAACAAAAAAAAAACTGACACACACATTAGCATCTAAAGTTTATATATCTATATATCTACTGAATTTGCAATCAAATTTACGAATATCGCAATTTTGTTGGTCTATATTTTAATAATGAAATGTGATAAACAAAACGCAATAAATCGTAAATTTGTAGTTTGATATGTGCTTTAGTTGCTATGATGTGATCTGTGTCAAATATTAATTTCAGTCAGTTCAGAAAAAATTCGTTTAAAACACGAATTTGATTTTCAGATATCAGAAATCGCATATCAAACACCACATGATAAATTCAGTATTAATACTAAATTCCCTCCAAAGATGAATACTTCATAACTTTTATTCACTAATGACCCACCAGAAATAATTTTATGAGGAGGGAGGGAAGCAAAAACATTATTAGAGATGTGCAAGATAAAAAAAAAAAGTGAACAAATGTCTTGCTGTTTTAGTTTTGTTAACGTCCCGTTTTAAAGCAATACTATGTCTATTTTGAGACGGACCTCTTAATTTTGAACCCCAGTCAGATGACGAGGATGACACTTGAGTTGGCACCCTCTCCCCAAACTTTTACAACGCCCCAAACTGAGGGCGTTTAGTCCAGATAGATTTAACATGCACTACATCCGCCTACACGATGGTTCTTCGATGGAATGAAAACCCACCAAACTAGGCCTAAAACCAAGCGATTTTAATTCGAACTCCATATTTTGAGGAATATTCACATTTCTGAGAACGGTATATATATTATCGGAATTACGTTTGTCTCTTGGTTTGAGAACATGATAATTCATCGTTGAAGGGTTTTGAACCTTTAACTCTCCAGATCGGAACTACGACAAATCTTCCGATAATGCTACGTTCAGTGGTGGTGGGGCCATTTGGAAGGTCTTATCGCTATCGCCATATCGCCATCGAAGGCCTTATCGCTAACGCCATATCGAAGGTCTACCCAGTCTTATCGTCTATAAACTCCATTCTCTAACTTTGCTGTTAAGGTAACATTGAAATTTAAACTAATTTAATACTATTGTGCTTTGTTAGTGGGGAGAAAAGAGGAGAAAAATAATAAGAAGATTCTGAAGCCGAAACATTACCATTAGTCCAAAGCGGGTTCTACATGAAAGTCATTCTAAGTACTTGCATCAGAAATTGATCTAATCCTTTTAGAAATTTTGTAAGTAAATTGATACGATTTTGTGACTTTTGTATTTGCTTAAATTAACCTTCAAATGAAAAATCTAGTACATTACAAGAAAGGAAAAGATTTGAAGATCAAGACCAAGCGTGTGTTTGAAGAATTTTACTTGTGATGTTATGACTGCATCCTTTCTATCTAAAAAATACATTGCACATTCCATGTTGTTTTTGTTATCCTGTTCACAAACCCGCTGATAGATCTGTTGACGATTTAAACCAAGTGAGCATCTCTTGTTTTTTCAGTAGTGTCAACTAGGGTCATGAGTACAACTTAGCAACTTCATACGTCACATTCGTTTGTACAACCCATTACATAGTGCGCATTCACACACACCACAAATAGAACACAAAAGAACAACCATGCCCGAACTGGGAAGATGCGTCATCTCTACGCCAAGAAGTCGGCACACAATCCATTAAACCAAAGAATTTCACCCATATACGCTTCTTATAAATATTCAGTAAGACAGTGAAAATTATCATAAGTGAAGTGAAATGATTGATCTCACTTTGTTACATATATTCGAACAAAAGTTTGATTTTCTCAGCTTCGTTTTGATATTCCAAAAAACCTCACAATGCTTATTCGTAATACTGTCACTGCCCAACAACTAGCAGAAGTTGTGATAATATGGAGTGTGCAAGCTGGTGGATATCCGATATTATGCGTGGAAAAAGAAGACGCTGACGATCTGAAAGATATAGATCTTTTTCTTTCAACGATGGATGCGTTTAAAGACGGCTTCGACGGAAAATTTGAAATTGCTTATGATGAACACAAGACGGAATTTCTGTTTTCGAAACAAAGCTTTATTAACTATCTGAAACCTCGTTGTTTGCTGTTGGCTGAGAGTAATGGATGCTTTGATCTCTTATTACTGTGCGGATTTTTCTCTCAAGCAGTAGTTTGTATGTCTTCCTGCAATGAGTGCTTTCACCTCTCCCGAGTTGCTTATAAGATCCTCTCTATAGTTTTGGAAGAGAAGTTTTCCGAAATGTTTACCAATCCTGGCTGGGAAAAACTGATGTCTTACTGCCGAAAAATACATGATGTTGTCTTCCCTTCCAAGAAAAACCGTCCACCTGGTCATTATCTAAATTCCGAGAAAACTGATGACGTGCCTGAGAATAAAGATAAACAGAGTGATTGTGATGAACTTGAATGCAGGAATAAGTTAAAAGAAATTAAACTCATAGATATCGAAGATCTTGAATCCAGTGACGGACATGCAGGTGACGCAAATCTCACTACAAAAAGTGTCTCGAATGAAATGGTAGAAGAAAAGGCTAAGGTTCCTCCTGTCGTCATAAATGAATCTAATGATGAAAGCTTGGATGATGACGATGGCTTGGTTTACTGGGACTTTCAAACCATGAGCAACTGGACTATTTGTAAAAGAGTAGCAAACAATCGGGAACATCTTTCGGATGTTCTCAAATGCCTTGACATGTTAAAAGAAAACATGGATCCAGAAAGCGATTTTTCGAATAAATATGACATACCTGTAAGTGATGATGAAGACATCAAGAATTTGGAAAAGAGGGCGGGACGGAATTCGGATGAATCGGATACCGATTCTGATTCTGATTCCGGTTACAAAATTCAGTTCTCGGATCAGTTTGTGGATTCTATGACGAAAGAAATTTGTGAAAAGAAGAACGCAGAACTGGGTGATTCATCGCAGAATCCAGTACGTCCCGAAGATATAACCGAAGAAGAGATATATTTGCATTTTTTTAAACTTTTTTCTCCACCGGAAGACGAGCCTCAGTGTGAACTATGCGAAGGTAAATCGATCGTCTTCAAAACAAAATGGATAGAAAAATACCGTTTAAAATATCTAAACCATGAACTTGTTAGTGATTATATCTAATTCTTTAACAGTTGTTTATTTTTGACAAGCTGCAGTAGTGGCCATAACAAACGCACAATCGAAGACTTTGACAAAATGAGTGGACTTTTAAAAAATGGTGCTTTTAAGTGGAGTTTTTAAAAATGATGCAAAAGTTAACATCCATCAACTGAACTTTAAGACGAACGAAGTTTTTTCTAAAACGGTGTTTGTACTACTTGCATTAGAAATGATCAGTCTTTCACATTACTGAATATAGGTAGTTTTGCAATTACTATTTAAATGTAGCTTTACCAATTCCTATCTTCAAATAATTTGATAAAGACTGACGACAAAACGCAAAAATGTTTATTTTGTGAACGATGGATTCCCTTGGGGAAAAAAATGCTCTAGCATATATCGTCCTTCTGTATTGCAATTTGAGCCTCTACTTGTACTGAAGCCTACAACAATGTTTTTAGATTATTTCTATAGTTAATTTAATGTGTTAAATAAAACATATTTTTATAGTTTCTCGGCCTTTTATTTCATTTCAAAACTACATTCGGAGAGATAATGGATGTAAAGTATTTCTTTTGAGTTTAAATTAATACCCAGCATATAAAATTGCACTGTTCACCCTTTGCATTTGGAAAAATAATTCGATGCATGAATTCGGCCCTAGACAAACTTGTTTATTACTCTGAAAAAAATATATAATTGTCTTAAATAGAATTTCAATGAAAAATTAATCAACGTCTTTTTACCATTCCGTAGGATTTTTTAATACTCAAAATTGAAAAATAAAACGTCAAAATGGTGCTCCGTCTTGAATGAAAAGTGAAAGGCGCCATACAAGTACAAAGGGTTATAATAATGTGAATACTCAGTTTCTTTAATCTCAAATTGCCGCCAATGTAACTAGGTTATTTAATTGGTTCTAAAATCATCTGGAAGGGTCTCCTCAAAACTTTCTCAGCCAGAAAGAGAAATTATCCCTCTTAAACTACATAAAATTCTGGACATCATCTAAGAGTGCGAATTCCTTGCGTATTTATTGAGGAACAAAATTTGAAATGTTCATCTTCGGCTTGAATTTAGCACTTTTGATGAGTATATCATAAGATCCTGCTGATAAATTCCTGGTAAAACGGGAAAAAAAGAGAATTTCAGATAGATTAATCTTTTCCAACAGAAACGGATTGTATCAAATGCAATATGAAATTTAGTGCATGAATTTATTATTCATTTTCAAGCTATCGCATGCAAATGTTTGCAAGATTACGTACCAGAAAACATACCACCTAAAAATCATTTCCGAATTTGGCAAGTACATGGATTTTAAATCTTGCATACTAAATTTTATACACCTAAATCTTCTTATTTTGTAATTGTTCTAAATTTTCTGAGAAAGATTTACTATGTTTTTTGTTCAAATTTAATGGTAAACTGGAAATTTGGTGCAAAGAGAATAAACAAATATCATTTTGTCAACTCAAAGTTATTGAGTTCTTTGTCAGAGATACAATGCCAAAAATGCATTTCTCGAACTTAAGGGTCTGAATAGAGACTTCAAAATCTCATTCTATTTTTTTAGATTACAGTATTTTCTTTATACTTCGTATAAGAGAAAAAAATCTGCCTTTGATTTATATTTGAGTATTCTTTGTTTAAATTGATTTCGGTAATTTACTTTGAACAGGAAATGATGTAAAATTAATTTAATGAAGAATTTTAACAAGAAGTATTGCTATTTTATCCCAAACACTGAACTCTTCCGGCATTTTCAGTTTCTATAAATTCTTACGTTTATAGTTGTTCTTTCAATCAAAATTCAAAATCGTATATTTATGCAATATATATGTGTATATAAATGGATAGATGTATCGTTAGTTAATGTCCCAACTTTGAAAGATTCATCTCGACTAAATAATATATAAAATGTTTTTGTAAACTCCAATAGAGCTGCTATTCTAAAGTTTCGTTTATTTGTAACTAGCCGCCTTTGGCGACCAGCTGGTTCGCCATGAATAATGCGTTCTAAAATTTTCAATTAAATCACATATTCATTAGCCTAGAAGTAATTCCGGGAATTGATTGGCCTGAAAGCAATATTTTCTTTAAGATGATGGACGAAAAGTTCTAAAAGAACACATTTTCCTAATAATGTTCTTTAATTTTATAAATCAATCAGTTTTAACTATCGGTTATGCTTCCAAAATATTAAAAATGTTTTTATCGATGATGTTGCCAAAATATGAAATGTTTTTTTTCCAAAGAAAGAGAGAAAGGGAAAAAAGTATTGAATTAATGATACAGATATTGCAAACGATTACATAAATATGCCATTAAGTCCGGATTTCAATGCATATCCTGTCTAAATTCAATCAGGTTTACTGTAAATAAAGATAATTTATGGAATTAATGATACAGATATTGCAAACGATCATAGAATCATTTGCATTTATTTTTTAAAGAAAATATCACATTTTATATTTCTTTTATTTTATCCTGTCACGTGCTGACAGTTGCATTGCTGTAGATTTATTTTGCGATGAGAATTTTTTTTATTTGAACTTTCGGCATTCTTTTATTTTATCCAGTCACGTGATAAAAACATAGTTAAAATATTTCTTTAAAAATTCGTTAAAAATAGAAGCTTACGTTATAAATTAAAAAAACTGATACCGTTAGAAAGCTAATTTTTTTATCTTTAAATGGATGTAAAAATCATGTTTGTGCAATAATATTTTCGGAAGTTATAACGGAAAAACGTCGAAATTTCACTTAAATTTTAATTAATTCTAATTCTAATTAAAAATTCGAAAAAAGGGCTCCGAGGTGCACATTCCGAACCTCCAAGGTATGCATGTACCAAATTTGGTAGCTGTAGGTCCAACGGTCTGGCCTGTAGAGCGCCAACACACACACACACACACACACACACACACGCACACACATTGAGCTTTATTATAAGTATAGATTATCTTACAGTAAATATCCCTCCTTTAAGTTACCAACTTTTTTTCTTTTATTTTAGTTATATTTACATTCCATTGTGAAATAATGCAGATACATTTAGAGCTGATTCCATTATACTGAACCAAGGTTCAACAAGAGGAAAAAATTTCCAATATTCGTCTAAATTCTTAAGGGCCTTTTTAATGGGAGTACATTTCGCATCCGATGTCATGATTAGCCTTGCATTCCTTGAGTTACCATTATGAAAGAGACGCCGTTTTCTTATTATTGATGGATAATGTTTGTTATAAAGATATGTAATGGAAAAAACTAATCCATAACTTTTTAAATTTGTAACACCTATAATTGATTCTTATACATAAATGTTATAGAAATGTATAACATGCCCTATTACTATATTTACTATTATTCTTGGTGACCTGGGTAGCCTGGTTGGAAGGGCGTTAAATTTGCGTTCCTTTTGATTGCCATTTCGGACCCCACCGACCGAAGACCTTCATGCTTGTGGTGACAGGCGCACATATAAATCTGTCATGGTCACAAAGTCCTCCATGTCGAGAATAATACCACTGGGTGATCTTTTTCTGGTCCAGGTCTAGATTACGATATATGGATTAGTGAATGAAATGTATAAATGAAATCCACCCCGTAAAGATGGTTGTAAGGCGTGAGTAGCTAACTAGTACTCTTGGCCCTAGATGGCGCAACAGAAAAACAAAAGACGCAAAAATTTCGGATTAAATCGCAATGGCTCTTTAGTCAGTGGACTTGTCAATGACAAGTGCCATTAGAAACAACAACACTATTGCTCCTAAAAATCAAAATGAATCTTTATACTCGTATGCATAATTATGCATCTTATTATTTCTTGGAGGGCTAAGCATGAACTCTACAAGAGCAATTTATATAGAATTTTTTTAATTGGGCTTGATAACTGTAACCTATACCCTTCGAAGTCCAATGCCTCTTTCCTTCAATTTGCATCGAAATAAATAACAACCAACAAAAAAAAATTGAAAAAATCTCTGTTTTTGAATTTTCTGAAATTGAATTGATTAATGTAATTCACTCAAAGGATTAGATATCCTGCCTAGTAATCTCCGTTATGCGCTCGTCATTTGAATCAAATTTTCATATCAAATAATAGAGAAGTAGCTCATAGATACACGCAGAATATATTTCCTTCCTTTTGGCGGAAGGGAAATCTGAAATACCGAATACAAATACAAAAGTTCGTTATTATTTCATTCTGCTTTGTAACAATTATCATGCTATAAAGAGTGAATTTTTAAAAAAATTTCAAAGTACATTTCTTTGAACATGAAATTAATTTTCTAGATTTTGTTTATGTATACAGAATTTTTCAGTTTGTGCCAAAAAAATATTGGTTTTGCAGATTCTAAAGCTTTGGTATTCCTGGTTATATTTGAGAAACAAATATCAAGTACGTAAAGCATTTAAACCGAATTGATTTCAAAACATGTCAGTTACAGTCGATAATAATCAATGTTGTAGTTCCTGATTACTCTACAAGACAGAGAAAGATCAAACATGCTTCTTATTTATTTATTTTTTTGGATTATGATGCATAGTAGATATATTAGGTTGGTGCGTATGAAATGTCGGATTCTTAAGTGATTGTATAAAACTGCATATCTTTCTTCAAAAGCTGTTTATTCAATCAAAGTATGCTCCATTCGCTTCAATACACTTCTTCCAACGAGATTTTAAAGCGTAGATGCCTGTCTTAAAAAAATTTTGGTCTTTAGAATTAATAAACTCTGATATCGAGTTTTTTAGACTGTCTTCATTTTCATAGTGTTTGCCCCTTAAAAACAGCTCTAAATGCTTGAAAAAATGAAAATCGGTCGGCGAGAGATCCGGTGAATAGGGTGGATGCTGCAAAACTTCATATTCCAGTTCGTTCCAGCTTATTTCGCTCTGTCAGTGCGTGCGGTACCCACTTGTCCATCTTCTTAACCTTGCCAATCTCAGAAAGGTGTCTCAATATCGTTGTATGGTCAACTTTCATCCTGATAGCAAGTTCCCTCGTGGATACGGCTGGATCCGCTTCCACTAGAGCCTTCAGGTCATCATTCTTCACAGACGTTTTGGGTCTTCCGCGCGGCTCATTTTGCAGTGAAAAATCGCCGAAATTTTTCGAACCAACGCTGCACTTTCCGATCGTTAACCGTATTCTCCCCAAACGCTTGGTTTATGTTGCGTGCAACTTTTGCAGCACTATTACCAAGTTTGTACTCATATAAGAAAATGTCGGCAGAATTCATATCGGCAATAAACTCAAAAGAAATAACAAAAGGGAAGACCTTCGAGAAAACCTATTTTGCTGAAATGAGTCTCTGGCAATGGACAATACGACTATGAATGAGGTTATGCCAAAGACAAAAGTATAACGAAAACAGGGAGACAAACGTCCGCATGTAAAGAGAATCCGACATTTCATACGCACCAACCTAATACTTCGAGTTTTTGAAATGGTCGCCTTAACGCTTACTTTAATGATATTCATAACCATACAATGTGTATCTTCAAAGTAATCGATCAAAAGAAATTGTAAAATTATCATTTCTATTAATAGTATTTCTAATCCGGAGACAAAATTTCGGCAAACATCACCCATATGTCCCAAATTTTAAACTTGATTTTGACTTGGATCGTTCTCCGTAAGCACTTTATAGACCAATTTGAGATACGTATTCGCGTACGAGTATCATCTGAACAACGTAATGAGCAATATCCAGCTTGACAATTTGTACTATCGGTTTTTTTTTTGGGGGGGGGGCTTTTTTGTATTGTAATCATCAAAAAATTTGAACTCGAAACTTTGACGATTCCCAAAAGCTTCAGTTCTACCCGAATTCGAAGAAACACATTTTTGAAATTATGTTTGTTTTGTCTTTGAACACAATAACTCAATTATTTTAGACTGGTGAAATTAGGTTTAAGGGACTTAAGAAAACATTTGTGGAAGCCTTCAAATTCTGACCGAAACCCAATAAGAGCAAGTTAGTCTACCCAGCAGTTCTAAATGTTAGTATCTAAAATCTTTGCATAAATTTTGAGACAAAATCTACCAAGTGATTGATAGAATTCAATTTTTCCCTTCGCTCTTTTTCATGCATGTGAATACGATAGCTCAAAATCTCTCTGCTTTTAATAAATAAAATTTGGTCTGTGATTTTGCGATTGTAATTAAAATTCTATTTCAAATTTTGGTTTCAATTAGTAGGAGAAAATATGCCCAAACTTGAGCAATTCTCAACGATTTAAACATACGCATAAAACAACGGTTCCCCGGTGATAAAGCCTCGGTTTCGGTTATAAGGCTTCTGGTTCGAAAGCAGATTCCACCGAAAAACGGTCATATAAACGGGTCTGATTCACGTTAAATCTGTTAGGACCAAACGTCTTTCGGTGGGTGTGATGTGCAAGTTTGGAGCGGGCCAGCTCAAGGGCTTTTCTCATAATCTGGCTGAGGTTAAAAATCAAGAAATCTGTCACAAAATAGCCCTTATGTTGCTTTAAAAAAGGCTATTAACCTAACCAAATAAAGTTTCTATATTTGAGTATTAATCGTTAAAAATGATCGCAGTTTACTAATTAGGTAAGATACTGTGCCAAAGATCTATATTTCTTGGCCATTTTTTTGCAAAGCCATGAAAGGAATTAACTGTATTACCCAAGGTCTGCTGTTTTAAGCGGATATGTGGAATGAATACAAATCTCGGGACCTAGCTTTGAGTTTTGTTAGCCATAATTTCATTAACCAAAACAGCGGGAGTATGCGATAAAGATAAAGCAACCCAACCGATAATAGAAAGTTTGGTATCAAACTGCATATAACAGAAATAGTTTTGCTTAGTTTTATTAAAGTTTAATTTTATATCAAAACTGGGGCTAGTCATAGGCGGAATATAATGAGGAGAATTAAGGAAAAACACGACAATGAGGAGAATACCTGAACCCATTCTCTAAACTTCCACACTACACCCAACGGCAGGATATTTCATTCCGACGTATTTAACATGTAACAAACCCCATTATAGGAGAGTTTTTCGTTAGAAGCGAAGAACTGCTCAATTGAATCTGGAAACTTGGTGGATTAAGCGAAAACTTGAATATTCAGACAATGCTGAAATCTTTGACTTAATATATATTCGAAGCTTTAGTAATAAAGTCAAAATCTTTACAATTGATATTTTATAAGTATGTTCTTGTTACTTACGACGCTTGGCAAGCCCGTTGTAGAAGGCAGTGATTTAAACCGAGGTTGTGTAATAGCATCTGAGAGTAAAGACCATGAGCATACGAGGACAGAAGTCAGATTTCTAGCTCATAGGAAGATGAATCTCACTTGCGCATCCACTTTTCACAAGGATCGGGGGACTTTTTCACTCAACAAACAGAAAACACAATGTAAATAGAAACCATACCCGAACCAGGACTTCAACCTGGGAAATCCAAATCACTGAGAAGGCTCATTATCTCTAAGCAAGGATGCCGCTTTTTAAATATGTCAGCATTATTTATTATCATTTTCTTATAAAAAAGCAAATATTGAACTAATGAAATGATATTAGCACATTATATTCATTGGCTAAGTCAAAACGTATTGCATCCATTAGTACTTTTTATTAGTGAGATAAAATATGCTTCCATTGAACTAAAATAATTATAAAAAAGAGATAACGATTTCGAAGCGAAATCCACCAGACATCTTCTTCTTATGTACAGCCGACTACCACGCCCTCACTGAAGAGTCAGTATCGGCGATCCACCATGCCTCTCTGGGTATTATGAAACTACAGATAAATACCACTAAAAATCAAAAATAAAGTGAAGTGATTTATACCACCCTATTATGTGTGTTTATATAATAAAATAACTTTCGGGTCTTAGTTTATTTCAAAATGGCTACAAGGTTAACTTCTGAGCAATTTGCTGAAGCATTAACCATATGGAGCATAGATAAGGATTTTAATCAGGGCGTGTTTTCAGAAATAGAAGAAATAGACAAATTGAAACCTCTAGATTTGTTGCTTTCTACAGTGAATATTTTTTTAACTGGTTTCTGCGAAAAACTTGAAACCGAATGTGATGACTACAAGGAGGGAATTCTGCTTTCAAAACAAAATTTTATTGACCATCTGCGACATCGTTGCTTGATGTTTACTGAGAGCAATGGATGTTTCAATCTCATTCTGACTTGTGCTTTTGTTTCTCTTGAAATCCATAACATCACTTTCTACTTCGAATGTTTTCATTTTTCGAGAGTTGCCTACAAGCTTCTGGCGAAGGTGTTGGAAGACAAGTTTGGATATATGTTCAACACCGGCTCGGGGTGGAAACAATTGATGGCTTATTGCAAGAAAATACACGCAGCTGTACTTCCTTCCAAAGAAAATCGTCCTTCTGGTTATGATCCAAGGGAATCACCTAGTGATTTTCGAGATCTAAATCTCAAATACATAACATTTAGTAAAGAGACTGCATCTACAGAGTTGTCAAAAAAAGATGGGCACAATCAGCAGAAGTTGCCTGATAACAGCGGTACAGATCATGATACAAAACAAATCGTTAGCCAAACTTTTACTAACGAAATGACAGAGGAAAAATTATCCGATTCCTTGAATATTGTGGTTGCATCCAAAGATCAAAATTTTGATGTGGACAATAATTTAATGAGTGACAAAATTAAGCACGAAAGTTCAAAAAGTAATAATAGCTGTAAAGATTTTAATCGACAACAACTAGGAATTGAATGCAATATTGCAGGGTACGATTCAAATTCCGCTAAAGTAGATGTCTTAAACAAAATGACTGAAGAAATTGTTATTGATTCTGATGTTATCGAAGACGCGTCAGACAATGAAAGATCAGGCGAGGTTTCGGATGAAACCACTGGAAGCCAGACTAACGTCGAAGACTTGAAAGACTGCCAGAATTATATGGAAAATGCGGAATGGGGACAGGAACAGCTTGAATTCAGTAATGAAGAGCATAATGCAAAATTCATCGAAAGTTCTGTCTCTAATGAAATGACTGAAGAAACTTCATCTGATTCTCCTGACAATAAAGATGAAACCTCATGTGATTCTTCTGACAATAAAGATGAAACCTCATCTGATTCTTCTGACAATAAAGAAGAAACCTCATCTGATTCTTCTGACAATAAAGAAGAAACCTCATCTGATTCTTCTGACAATAAAGAAGAAACCTCATCTGATTCTTCTGATCCTCCTGCCGTGGTTGAATCGTCCGACGGTGAAAGCGTAGCAGATGACTCAATTTACTGGGAATATAAGACTATGAAAAGGTCTATTATCCGTAAAAGAATTACGAATAGTGAGGATCATCTGATAGACGTTCTCAATCGTCTAGCGATAGTTAAATTAAAGCTGGATCCAGGATTTCTTCCACCCAATGAATATGACATACCAATAAGTGATAACGAAGATATCAAGGTGTTGGAAAAGTGTGTGATAAAGCCAGACTATTCTAAGTGGAAGATTGGCCTTTTGGAGGAAGATGCTGAGTCTATTAAAAAGGAAATCTGTGAACAAAAAAATGAAAAACTGGACAGTTTATCCCAGAAACGAGTACGCCCTGAAGACATAACAGACGGAGAAATATTTCAAAATGTCATTGGAGCTTTTGATCCATCAGATGATGAGGATCATTGCGAACTATGCAAAGGAAAGATGCTTGCATTCAAGAACAAATGGATGGAAAATTTTCAGAAAAAGTTTTTGGACAATGTCAGTGATTTTTTAATCACTGTAAAAGTTCAATGTCGCCAAGAAAATATGTAGCATTGGTCAGAGTTCTCCGATTATTCAAAATTTTGTCATATTTGGGAAGGTTTCAATTTCCTTTTTAATTATTCTTAATGTTTTTTATAAATTATTATGAAATTAAATTGGCTTTGTGATATATTTGCAATATTATATGTAAGAGATGTATTTTTAAATCATATGTAAGTGGCTATTGCAAAATTACTAAAACAATTTAAAAACTGCTTTTAACCGTTTTAGCCCATTCTAAATAGACTTAGCGAAAAATTATTCCGTTTGGGAAAGGTAATTTTTTAAATATTTATAACGATAATGTGTTTTTAAATGTTTTTTCTTAATATTATCTATGTATTGTTTGTATAAAAAAGAAAAATAAATGTTCTTACAATATTTCATTGTCATTTTTTTGTTATAAAAGGCATGATTTTAGCATTTAGATCATTATAAATTTCAATGTGATAAATCTGTAGTCGGTTCGGTGGGCAAAGTGAGCTCTAAATTCCTCAGATGCGCAATCAATTACTAATTTTCCATATTTACCTAAGATATAGTCCAACACTTAAACGATATAAAAAGAATTTCTTTTTTTCATATTTCAGTTTAAATAAACTTTCAATTAACTTCAAAACTAATTAATTACAGAATTAATTTCATTCCTAAATTAAATAGTTGACGAAAGTATACGAAACTTTAAATAGTTAATCAGACTAAATTAGAATAAATACAGTATTTACTGATTTTTGAAACACAACGTTAAATGCATAATTTGATATGTCAATTTCTTTGGAATCCATAAATTAGAGATAATCACTATCTTGTAAACAAAGTAGGATCGAACACATGAATTATTTTTCTGAAATCTGAGTTTCTATAAAACACAAACCGCTAATAGAACAAGATTTCTCATTTATAGTAATTTAAATTTATTTGTAAATGACAAACTTTTGTAGTACTATTAAAAATGCTTTTTGTTCAAGCTTGTTCAACTTTTGTATAATGAACCTTGACACTTTCAAAACGGTAATATATTTCCCGAGCCACTTCTATCTAATTTAATGTATAGTGACATAGCTATTATGCTAAGTAATGTAGAAAGCATACTTCTAAAGTTTGAAATATCATGATTTTAGTATATTTTCTTTATTAAATATTCTTTTAAGAAAATTTAACAATCATGTAACTAACTATCATTCTAGAAAGGACAAGACAAGAAAATAAAAATAGAAAACAAATTTTAGGCATGTATAGAGCAAATTTAGGCATTTATAATAATAGAGGCATGTACAAGCAAAGGTGCTTTTTCAAATCATGTAAAAATTCGGATATTTTCTCTGTGGATCGGAAGTTCTTTCCTCTTTTAGAAGAATGTTGGTTTTTTTTTAAATTTAGTTATATTAACGTGCCATTTTAATGCAACATTAGGGCTACTTTTGGACGAACCTCGTAATATTGAATCTCTGTCTGATAACGTGGCGATACCTTAACTGGACACCGTCCCCGAAGCCTTACTAGCGTCAGAAAAATGGGTCAGGTCAGATTTAATGTGTTTGTTGATTTGAAAAAAATACTAATATTTCCACAGTCTTCACCTTCTGCGTATTCTTAAATGAACAAATCACTCATCAGTTTCTCGGCAAATTAAAATAAGAGAATTCTGTTTTTCAACCAGAGCTACTAGCCATTAAGGAAGCGTGTAAATGAGCAAGACAATTCGATCATAATACTAAAATAAGGAGCTATAGTGAGTCAAGCTAAAAGGTTATCGGCTCATTTTCCATCTCAAGCCCAATTGTACATTAAATTCCAGCAATCCAGCCCCGCCATTATTCTATTAAAAAAGGATGGTTTAAAGTGCTAGTGAGCCACAAAGGGAAGGAGGCTGCAGATTCTTTATCCAAACAGGCCATATCTACATGCTCACCCGTCCAATACCCAGATCCTTGAAGCCAATTGAAGAGTTTTCTAAATAAATTGAGCCAACAAAGATGGCAAGAAGAATCGCACCACGGCGCAATTGTCCCAAACATCCGTCAAATCATCTCCAAATACTCCTTTAACCCAACATCTTGGAGCAGGCTACAAATAAACTTTGTGATAGGTCATGGCCTTCTCTCTTCATATTTAAAATGATTAAATATTAAAGGTTCGGATCAATGTGGCTGCTGCAAAGTAAACTATTCCTATCCCATTATCTGCCCTCACTACATCTTTTCCTCCAAAAACAACCACTCACAACCTTGAAAAACTCACATGTTCCAACATTATAGAAAACATGATATCCGAGGTCATAATTAGTAATGTTGTTCGGCTTTTACAAGAAAACGAAAAATGGATCGTTTTAGACCCAAACCCTGTATAAATTTTCGTCTTGCATCTCAGCCAAGAAAAACAAATTTATTCTTCTCTAGAATAAACTAAATTTAATAGACTTCATCTACTCGCACTCTTGACCAAACGCCCTCTTCGTCATATTAATATTGTATATAGTTACTTTTTATGTGCTCCGCATAAGTAAACTGAACCTTTTTCTTAATAAATATTTCACGTATATCCTTTCAACTGGCATGGAATTTCTAAAGATTCCAAGTTCTAGTATATTTCTGTGAGGAAAGAAAGAAATGCATGTTTTCCTTGTGTACAGCCGAACAACCTGCCATCAGTGAACGAGTCATAATCGACAATCCACCATGCCTGTTTGGATATTCTGAAAATATAAAACAATACAGCTAAAAAAGTTAAAATAAAGTGAAGTGATTTATACCACTCTATTGTGTGAATTTATGAAATAAAATAATTTTCGCCTCTTAGTTTATTTCAAAATGGCTACAAGGTTAACTTCTGAGCAATTTGCTGAAGCATTAACTATATGGAGCATAGATACGGATTATAATCAGGGCGTGTTTTCAGAAATAGAAGAAATAGCCGAGTTGAAACCTCTAGATTTGTTGCTTTCTACCGTGAATATTTTTTTAGATGGTTTCTACGAAAAACTTGAAACCGAATGTGATGACTACAAGGACGGAATTCTGCTTTCAAAACAAAATTTCATTGACCATCTACGACGTCATTGCCTGATGTTTACTGAGAGCAATGGATGCTTCAATCTCATTCTGACTTGTGCTTTTATTTCTTTTGAAATCTATAACCTCACATCCTACTTCGAATGTTTTCATTTTTCAAGAGTTACCTACAAGTTTCTGGCGAAGGTGTTAGAAGACAAGTTTGCAGATATGTTCAACACCGACTCGGGGTGGGAACAACTGATGGCTTATTGCAAGAAAATACACGCAGCTCTACTGCCTTCCAAAGAAAATCGTCCTCCTGGTTATGATACAGAAGATGAATCACCTATTGTTTTTCGAGATCAAAATCTCAAATACATAATATTTAGCAAAGAGGGTGCATCTACCGCAGTGATTCTCAACCTGTGGGGCGCGCCCCCCTAGGGGGGCGCTAGCACACTAATGGGGGGGCGCGAGCATATCCAAGAGAAAATGTTATTTAAAAAAATTGATTAAGTTACTGAAAGGAAAGAACACACATACATACAAAACAAAATACATTTCCATATATTTAATAATTAACTTATTAAATCACAACAACTTACTAAATTAATAACAAATTTAATAATTATTAGTGACTTCCTTGGGCCTGTCTTGTAGAGCAAAGTTTTTTGAATTAGGGTTTAATATTAGAAAGAGACAAGCTCAGTTCCTTTTCTATATTTAGCTGAGATCTATATTTTGTCTTCAAAGAAGCCACAGCAGAAAATCCAGTTTCACAAAGGTAAGATGTTGAAAATGGTAGTACACCTATACCCCGATTTACACGGCACTCGGTTTACACGATTTCACTTTTACACGGTTTTTAAATTTGCACCGACCCGGAACGCACCACCGGATTTGCACCATACCAATCAGGAATAAAAGATTGAGAGTCTACGAAAGTGATAACAGTAACTAAATTTCTGATTAAATTTTTTAATTTATATTTCTCGTTTCTATATGTAAAATGAATTACATAAATATACCTTATATTTTTGTTATTTTATAGACAGTTATTTTTATGTTTTAAAGATATATTTAGTTTTATTTTACGTTGAAATAAATGACTGAATTATGCACATTTTAGTTTGTTTTCGATTTACACGGTTTTACGTATAAGAATCAACGATTTCGATTTACACGGTTTTCTAAGGAACCTATCTTCAGTGTAAATCGGGGGATAGGTGTAGTATGCGAAATGCCCTTGTTTTTAGTGAAGAAAACTCATCATCCACTCCTGCCAAAAATTCAAAGAGTGATTTGTTACTGAATTGTCTTTTGGTTTCACCACTTGCCGTGAAGTCTATGAAGGTTTCTTCCTCTTCAATTGGGAGTCCTTCAGAAGTATTTTCAAATGGATCCCTCCCCACTTGTAACTTGATATTAATTCATCGTCAGCAAGAAAGTACTTTTTAAAATTCTTTGCTAGCATTTGTAAATGATTTTCAATGGTTACAAAAGCAATTTTTACATGTTGTGCCTTGTAATGCCAAGACCTTGTAAGTTTTAATACAATCATCCAAATTTGCAAACATTGTTAAGTTTTCTTGCTTTAAATTTCTGCTCCACAATTCCAATTTTCTACAAAGAGCATCAACTTTATCACTCGTATCCAATATATGTGTATTTGCTCCTTGCAGGTGAAGATTCAAGTTATTGAATTTCTCGAATATGACGACCATGTAGCTCGATTTCATCACAAATAAACTATCGTGAAAATTCTCAGTTTCTGGCCTGTTTTCCTCTTCTAGGAAAACTATGATTTCTTCTCTTAATTCATAAGCACGTTGCAAAAATTTCCTTCGTGATAACATCTTGCCTCGCAATAAAATAGTAAAGCTGAATGTACTGCACCCATGTCTTTACAAAGTGCGGAAAAGATTCTTGATTTCAGGGGTCTCATTTTTATATAATTTACTACGGTTACAACCGTAGTTAACACAATATTCAAACCAGGACTCATTTCTTTGGAAGCCAAAGCTTCTCTGTGGATCATGCAATGTGTCCAGACGCACTGTGGCGATTTTTGTTTCTCAAGTGCTTGAATACTTTGGAATCTTCCGCTCATAGAACGAGCACCATCGGTACATATTCCAACGCAATTTTGCCATTCAATGTTTGCCTCGTTCATAAAATCATTTAAGATAGCAAATAATGCGAGTACTGTTGCTTTGAGTTCTATTGGTTTTCAGAAAAGAAATTCTTCTACTACTGACAAATCATCACAAAATCTAATATAGGCAATGAAATGAGCATCTTTATTACTATCTGTTGCCTCATCTAGTTGTATTGAAAACAATTTGTCGCGTAACTTGGACAAAAGCTGACACTCTATATCTTTAGATATATCAGCAATTCGACGGGCAACATTATCATTTGAAAGAGGTATAGACTGCAATTGTTTTGCAAAATTATCTCCAAACATAACTTCTACAATCTCAATTGCGGCTTTCAAAATAAGATCTTCACCAATGGTGTGAGGATTTTTAAATCTGGCTATTTTATATGAAACTTTGTAAGAGACAATTAAAGCTTTTTCATTCACAGACAAAGTTTTTTAAACAACGATTTTTGCTTTTCATGTGATTTTAATTTTAATTCGAAGAATTGTCTGGGTTTGTTTAGGTACTCACTATGAAGCGTTTCCAAATGTCGCTTAAGTTTATTAGGTTTCATGCTGTCTGCCGCCAACATTTTTGAGTAAATGATACTGTCTGTAGCTCAATGAAAGAGTAGTGGATTATAGTTCTTTAAAACAGTTTAGTATGAAACTCAAGGATATGCTACTTAATTTCATAAACATTAAAATATTGCAACACAACCTCGCTTAATAGGAGGAAACAATAAATAAGTCAAAGTATTTCCTCTCCTGCTTAGTAGAGGAGCAACTATCTCTGGGTCCAGCTCCCACGTGAACCGAGTCTGAACTGAGGGGTTTCTTCTTTCTCCACCCCAGGGGGAGTTGGTGCTGCAAGCGTGCGTAAACAGATACACAGGGGCCTTTCTTCTTCATTTACTTAAGTACTAATGAATTCAAAATTTAAGTATTCTTCAGAATATTTTCTTGATTTTATTTTCGGAACCACGCTCGTCTGTGTACTTGTTGATGCTTGTCTATCGTCTAATGCTTACTTACGTCCGCTTAAAAATTTATCCATGATTCTGCATAAATCTATTGCCGTGAATATTTAATACGGTGAATTGCAATTACACGAAAATATATATAACATGCACATTCAGAATAGATTCAATAGCGATAGAAGGATCGACTCGAATGAGATTATCTGGAATTAAAATTTTCGTCATAGAACTTTCTCCTTCACTTTTTGAGAAAATGTTTGTTCACATCTGTGCACGCTCCTAACTTAACTTTTAAGCTGACCAGACAAATTCCAGACAAATCAAAACTTCTCGCGAAACCGTGAGAATGCTCGACATGGCGGGACGCAAGAGCAATAAAAAGGCATAGGATTCTTGTTTCCTCAATGCTGAGGATCGGTGTTGCAAAATGTCAATAAATTTTCGTATTCTTGGTAATTTGTAAAGTTTAAAATTAATTCTGTAGTGTAGGTGTAGCTCCAAAATACTCAAAATTCATTAGTATTAATACATTTTATTGTAAACGGTGGGGAGGGGAGGGGGGGGCGCGATGAAAATTATGATTGAAAACTGGGCCGTGAATACTAAAAGGTTGAGAAACACTGATCTACCGAGTTGTCAAGTGAAGATGAGCACAATCAGCAGAAATTGCCTGATAACAGCGATGCAAATCATGATGCAAAACAAATCGTTAGCAAAGTTTTTACAAATGAAATGGCAGATGAAAAATTGTCTGATTCGCTGAATATCGTAGTTGAATTCGTAGATCAAAATTTTGATAAGGACAACAATTTAATGAGCGACAAAATTAAGCACGAAAGTTCAAAAAGTAATAACAGCTGTAAAGATTTTAATCGACAACAACTAGGAATTGAATCCAATATTGCAGGACAAGATTCAAACTCCGCTGATGTAGATG
>JAPMOQ010068140.1:547791-564744 GCA_026543055.1 Argiope trifasciata | reverse complement strand
ATAATTTATTCATTAAACGAAAATTTCTTTTCATTTTGACAAAAAAAAAAACGAAATGACTTTCCGAACAACCCAATAATAAATTTAAGATATTTTGTTGAGTAATTTGAAACCGAACTTTTTGTTATCTTTTGAATTTCAAGCCAATTTCATTATTTATTTCAATGATTATTAGCGTGATTCTCTTCCATTGCTAAATATTAAATTTCTTTTTTTTTCTCCTTCCTTTTCATCAATTTTTTTTATATAATCTGTAATTCAACTTTCCTAAGATAGTATCTCTATTCAGAGATATATCCAATATGTTCAAAAGTTTTTGGTTGCTAATTTTTAATTCTTCTTCTTAGCATAATTTATTTTAGTTAACGAACAATGTCCTGCAGCATTTGGGTGATGAATAAAATGCATTTATCACGTACAAAAAATGGTCGCAGTGACATGGCAGTAAGGTCACTGCGACCTTACTGCCAGGTCATTTCAGGTTCAGACCAGTTTACTCCAAAGAACCGTCGTGTAATGTGATTTGTTGCGCGTTAAATCCGTCAGAGCCAAACAGCCCTCCCCCCCCCCACTATGGAGAGTGGGGTGCCAGTTCGTCATCCTCATCATCTGACCACGGTTTAAAATTACGAAGTACGTCATAAAATAGCCCTAATGTTGTTTTAAAACGGGATGTTAATATAAAACTAAATGTACAGAATAAGAAAGTGAAGTTGGCACTGACAAATTGCAAAGGTATTATAAAATTTCAGTCACAAACTGAATTCATAAAATTACTTAAGGAAATCAGGAATATCAAATTGTATCACAGAGTTTATTAAAAATTGATAAAAAAAATATTCCTGTTTAACAAACTGGTCACCAAGGACTTTTTTCTTATCAAATGGTATAAAAAAATAAGCAGATAACTTTCTATAACTGTATTCTTAATGTTATAATCTTATTGAATAATCTTTGAAAAGCATTTTCTCTTTCTTAAATCCATAATAATAAGGGAATTTCTTCCTAGAAAACCGTTCTTAAGAATTATTTTTCAAATGATATTTATCTTAAAACGTAGCTTGGAACAGTCATGCTATTTTAACAACATAACATTTATTCTGCTTATTTTATGCGTGAACTTCCTTATAGAATAAGGTACCAATATAATAAAGTGTCGTCATAAGTATCACTGATAGGAAAATTTATTTTCTAATTGCACGTTGTCTCTCACTTTACTCGCACTTCACATTCTGATGCGTCACAACAAACACCGCAGATGATAAGCACAGATTATTTTCTTTGTTAATAAAGTTGAAGAAGATTACGCAATTAAATATTTGACGAAGAAATGAAAACGCTTTTAATTCCATCATAACAATTATATCTATTGTTAAAAATTTTACATAAAATTTTTTAACATTGTCAAAATTAAATAACATATTCTTTGACAATTGCTTTAGTATCATTAAAAAGATAAATTTCTAAATTTTAAAAAATTTGTAAGATTAATTTTTGATACAATAATTATACGTATTGGTTGGGGTAAAAAGAGCTTAATTTTTTAACTGAATAAAATCATAATTGAAATTCACATTCAACGCGAACATTTCATGCACATGCGCAGAACAAGTACTTTCCTTCATACGTATCGATTGAGTCCAGAAAACTCTTAAACATATTGCATGTCTTATAATATATGATAAGAGAATTTTCTTTTTCCTACACTTTAAAATGCTTGTAACAGGCATAATTTAACATAAAAAATAAGGCAAAACTTGCAATTAGATCGTAAATATATTGCGTAGTCACATGCTAGTGACGTAATAAATCACAAATATTAACGCAGTGGGTAAAGCAAAACTGTATTTGGAAATTTGGAGTAAATTGTTTATGATTTCAGTTAATGCACCCTTAATATAATTTCATTTTTTAATTTTCTGTCAAAGCCTTTCTTTTTTTATATAAAAATCGTCTTTTCAAAGTAATTATTCGTACATCTAATATCAGTTTTGGACTTTTAAAATACAAGGTGGCCAGAAATAAAACACCCCTACTCTGACCTCCATGGATATCGAACTACTCAGTGTAAAGGCTCAAAATTTTGTACACATACTATTCAAAATATGGGGAAACGGATTTCACGAAAAAACAATTAGTTCCTGAAATCACCGATAGGTGGCGCTGCACAACTGGAACTATGATCAAAAGACACAAATAATAATAAAAATTAAAATGTTTATGCGGAATGGAATGCTTCCATGCTTCCTTTTTAATTTTTCTGCCCCTTATGGAAAATAAAAATAGTAAAGAAGCTAGAACTCCCGTTGTAACTGCAATTTCATACTGTAACCAGAAAAATTTGCATAAAGCATGGTTAGAAGCCATGTTCTGGGTATAAAAGAAGTTAAAAGGTGGGGAATGTCATTCTTATTAGTGATGGCTGTCACGCTGCCAGAACGCGCTTTGCTTGTGAAGTTGTTTTACGAGAATAAAGGAAATGCTCCAGCAGCACTTCGAGAGTTTCGCCGACTTAAGGATTTGCGTAAGGGACCATTGCTTCCACAAGCTCTCAGGAGAATGATCGCTCGATTCGAGGAAACTGGACATCTTGGAGTTCAGCCTGGTCGAGGACGCAAACCGGTTCGTTCAGATGTCGTTGAAGATGTTGCCACCGGTATTGTTGAACAGTCAATGGATAATGTTTTAGGCTGCAGTAGTGCACGTGCAGTGTCACGACACTTGGGTGTTCCCTATAGCACAGTGTGGAACGTACTCAGAAAAATGGTGCATTGTTTCCCGTACAAAATCCGCCCTAATCAACAATTGCTGGCCACAGACAGGGAGATGCGACTGACCTTTGCATTGACATTTCTTGCTAGAGTTGAAGTGGATGCATCGTGGCCGTGGCAGATTCTGTGGAGCGATGAGGCCCATTTCCACCTCAGTGGAACAGTGAACACCCATAACTGTCGCATATGGGACACGACAAACCCCCGTACCTTCCAAGAGATTCCACTCCACTCACCGAAAGTTACAGTCTGGTGTGGATTCACAGCCACATTCATCCTTGGACCGTTCTTTTTCGAAGAGGTTACTTCCAATGGCCTTGAGACATGTACCGTGACGGCCAACAGGTACAAAAGGATGCTCGAAACATTTGTTGTACCCCATTTGCAGCAGCGCCAATGCCTTGACACCATTACTTTTATGCAAGATGGAGCACCTCCACACATTGGACTCCCTGTGCAACAGTTTCTTCGCCAACATTTCACCACTGACAGAATAATCAGTCGCGCGTTTCCGACAACTTGGCCATTTCGTTCACCGGATCTTAATCCGTGTGAATTTTGGCTTTGGGTACACTTAAAAAACCTTGTTTATCGAGAACGTCTGATAACCTTGGCAGATTTGAAAGAGAGTATCAGTCTGCATGTGAGAAGCATCTCAGATGACCAGTTACGATCCGCAGTTGAACAAGCTGTCCACAGACTTCACATTTTACATCTTCAGGAAGGGAACCATATTGAGCAGCATTCCCTGCATCGATAACGTCCTTGTTTCATGTATGCTTGGTACTTTCAAATAAAATGTGTTTAAAACGTGTTTTTGTGTCTTTTCAGCATACGTCCAGTGGTACAGCGCCACCTATCGGTGATTTCTGGAACTAAATTTTTTTTTCGTGAAATCCGTTTCCCCATTTTTTGAATAGTATGTCCACAAATTTTCAAGCCTTTACACTGAGTAGTTCGATATCCAGGGAGGTCAGAGTAGGGGTGTTTTATTTCTGGCCACCCGGTAAATCTAATTTTCATTTTAATTCATCTAATTTTCAGTTTGCAACTTTTTTTTACACTTCAACAACTCTTATTAAGGAAGGATTAGACTTGATAAAAATATTTTCTTATTTTTATTTCTAAATTTCACAATGCACGAGAAATGCTACTGTTAATAATATAGTTCAAATCCTCTTGTACAAAGCAACATGAAAAACAATTTTACAATTATTGCACGAGATTATACTGGAAATATTTAACTGATTTGTTTAAAAGAATAATATTATATTATTTTAATGATTGACTAAATACATTTGAACTATTTACTATATTACATTACAATTACATTTAAATATTTTTTTATTTCGTTTTGTGAAAAATAAGCATTAACCCCTTTAAAAAATGTTGCTCCTAAATTGAATTAATCAAATTGGAATTGAACATCACTAACGACAAAGTTTATTCTTGAACTTCCATTGCCAAACCTTGAAACAGAATAAAATAAAAGAAACAACGATGTCATAGTTCAACGTTTTAAAAACGCATCTGCTGTCACAGCATACGTAATAATAAAGCAATACTGGTAAAAACAAGTCAACTTTTTAAAAACGCATCTGCTGTCACAGCATATGTAATAATAAAACAATACTGGTAAAACAAGTCAACCTTTTAAAAACGCATCTGCTGTCACAGCATCTGTAATAATAAAGCAATGCTGGTAAAAACAAGTCAACCTTTTAAAAACGCATCTGTTGTCACAGAATACGTAATAATAAAGCAATACTGGTAAAAACAAGTCAACCTTTTAAAAACGCATCTGCTGTCACAGCATATGTAATAATAAAGAAATACTGGTAAAACAAGTCAACGTTTTAAAAACGCATCTGCTGTCACAGAATACGTAATAATAAAGCAATACTGGTAAAAACAAGTCAACCTTTTGAAAACGCATCTGCTGTCACAGCATACGTAATAATAAAGCAATACTGGTAAAAACAAGTCAACCTTTTGAAAACGCATCTGCTATCACTGCATACGTAATAATAAAGCAATACTGGTAAAAACAAGTCAACCTTTTGAAAACGCATCTGCTGTCACTGCATACGTAATAATAAAGCAATACTGGTAAAAACAAGTCAATCTTTTGAAAACGCATCTGCATACAAAGAAGCACACGAAATAAAACAATGGATAAAAGCAGGTAAAAATATCGGTGCGATTAAAAGATGTTGATGAATATTGCCATTTATGCTTTATTCATTGCTTACGTGATTTCGAGCTCCAATTATTCATTGCCTTCAATTATTTAAAAAATCTTCACCAAAACAATATGTTCTCACATATATATTCTTTCCTTCTTATCATTTTCTTTCGACTTATCTCTGGCATCTTTCTCTATAAGAGATTAAGAAATAAATTTATATCTATTATTTACATCTACGTATAATTTATCTTAATTTGAGGACGACCCCTCACCGTTAGAAGAGCGGGGAGCAAAGCAATCCCCATCAGCAGTAAAAGTCCTCTTCCTGCCCTAAGTGCTACATCAGCAGCTAGGTGCGCCGACTATAAAGGTAGCCGTTGCTCCCGGTGTTCTTCCCGTTGCCATGGAGACGGCACACGCCATTGATTCCGCACAACTTTTCCGGAGTTCGTCGACCCGGGTCCTTAATGCCAATTTTTGGCACAAAGCCCGCACCCGGCGAAAAGCCGAAATTTTGACCGGGAACCGGCAGATTTTTTTTCCCTTCTCTTTCCTGCGCGTTCAAATATAATGTGGGGATTTTCGGGGACGGCCCTGTATTCAAAGCGGGATATTTTTAGAAAGGTATGCTCTTTTAGGGGAGAATTGTTTACAGTGCTCCGAAAGAAATTCGTCTTTTTATTTCTTTATTTATTTATTTCAAGGGTGAGTTCAAACGCTTGCGCTTGTTGTGAGAGAAGGGAGTTGTAATATTTGTTTAAGCTCGCAAAGTAACGGTTTCTGACAAGGGTGCAAATGCAGCAAATGGTTGCTGCTAAGTTTACGTTGTTGTTTTTTTGTTGTTGTTGTTTGTATTAAAGTTTTTTCAAGTCAAAAAAGAAAGAATTGAGTTGCACTAAATGACTCGAAAAATGTTTTGGTTTTTTTTAATGCAACATTGAATCTTTGGGTTTTTGCCGCCTGACTAATTCCAGGAATAATAAATATAGATTTTTGAAGAGTAATTTATAAAATTGTAGCAATTTCATTACTGAAACTGTCAAGAAATAGTGTATTGCCTGAAAAGATATAGCAAATATTTCAAGATAGCATGTTTAACTTTTAATATTCCGTTGGTCCATTATGAAATAATGGTAATATTAGACTGCATACATACTTTAAGCTTAAAATATGCATATAAAATATTTTTATTAAAGTAATTTATAAATATATTTATGTTAATAAAATATTTCTAAATTACATTGCAAATGCTAATTTTGATTGCTAATTAAAATATTTACGGTGTATTATCAGGAATTAACCTCTTCATCGACCGTAACGTGTCTAGCACCTTCAAGAGAAACTTTACAAGGGTGGCCGTACCAAGTATTCAAGCATTCTTCTACATTTCAAAATTTGTAAACATTAAAAAATTTTGTTAATGCTTACTTGCTTGAGTTTTTAATTTTTTTTATTCTGATGAGACGAAAAGCAAAAATTTTCCCTGGCAAGAGTGGACGACGGAAGGGTTAAACCGGAAAATAGGACCAGGAAATTATAAATGTATAACTAATTTTTGGATGGTAAAAGAATTTTAAAGGCTAAACATGTCGTAACAATGCATGAAGTGCAGATGCTTTAAAAAGCTTTTTACAAAGTGCTATTAAAGTAATTTTTGATTACTCTTTGTTTGGAGCAATCACAGTCAAAAAATCGAAATCGTTTCAACGTTAGCAACAGAAATAGCCGAAGACTGACCCAAAATCATAAATTAATGCCGGATTTACACTCGGTCAGTTATAAGACGGCCAGTAGACAGTGCATGCTTAGAAAGGCTGAAAAGTTATGTTCAGTACATGGCAAATAATTGTCCTGATGTGATAACAATTTGCCACTGTATTATATTTTTTTATAACTGCGCATGCGTTTGTAGAATTTGACGTACACTTTGCATATCTTATAATAAGTGAAGTGCTCTAGTATGCCCTGGTGTTTCAAAAAATAAGCTATTAATTCTAGTATCTTCTTTATTGAAATATTTTTATAAAAATTATTTAGTCTTCTCTAAATCCCTTCGTCTGTCACCAAGAAAGAAAGTGTTACTTTACATTAAAATATTTCTTTTTTCAATTGTTATAAAAAATATAAATCAATAGCAAAAAATGCAATCAAATTTCTATAATATAATGTAAAGATGCTTCATAAAAAATCTATCGATAAATAGAAATTTCGACGCACAAAAAAAATGTAAATTGGAAAATTTTTCTTATTTTCTCATGAGAAACAATGATTCATAATTAATATTTTGGGGTTAAAGACTTTAAAAAAATTATCTTGGAGCTTTATTTTAAAATGTTGATATATTTGCCATTGATTGGATTTCAAATACTTTCAAAGATTCGGCTGCATATAACTGAAAATCTTCTTTGAAGGTTAAATTTACTGTCAAAATTTATCAATTAAATCAATCTGCTTTAGTTAAACAAATTTTCACCAAAATTTTAGAAAAACAGAGTTATTATTGAACTTTTGAATCCAAATTAATTTATACACTTAATTAACGAAATTTTGCCAACAATTTGGAAAGAGAATAGAGTTATTAATGAATTTTTAAATCCAAGTGAATTTTCAAACTTAATAACTTAACCAACAAACTTAATAACTTAACTAATAAATTTCTTCTAAAAATTTGAAAATAGAATAGAATTATAAACGTTTTTTAAATCAAAATTGATTTACAAACTTAATAAATTAACCAAATAAGTTAATAGCTTAACTAGCGAATTTCTTTCAAAAGTTTAGAAAGAGAATAGAATTATTAATGAATTTTTAAATCCAAATTAATTGAAATAGTCATAATTGTAATATTGAAAACATAAATTACTAAGTAATAAAATTGGAATAAATTAATCAAACTTTCAATTTTCTGTATTGTTGTTCCAAATGACAAGAAAAACCAGCAAAGAAATGATTTTCCGAAGACATCAATTTTCATTTATTCTCAAAAATAATTTTCAAAATCAAAAGCATGGGATTAATATCAACAAAATAAAATAATCAATTTTTGGACCACATATTTCGCTAATTAAATGAGTTGTTTTTATTTCTAATCGGTGGCATCATTTAAGTTCTCGTGATAAATCCCTTTTTTATGGAGTGAAAAATTGACATCTAAATTGATGATTTGAACTGCCTTCTTCCGAAATTCATTTTACGACGGAGTAATCAATTTAAGGTTTCGGAGAAAGTTTTTGACAATATTTATGACTCCTGTTGCAATAATGGGAAGAAATTGGATGTTGCCATTGATCAAATTTATTTTATGGACTTCCTGTATGAGAGTGGGGAATACCCTGTCAATCATATTGAAAAAAATGATCTAGTTGGATATCATTCTTTATAATAATAATAATATTCTGAAGATATCAGACTAGGTTCAGAGAGGATTTTTGAAAACAACAAATATTTTATTGCTTATTTGATCTTTTATTAATATTGAAATCACAAAAAGTGAATAAAAACGAAATAATTAAAATATATCTGTATTTTTAGAAGACAAAGGATATTTTAAGGTAATTTTAGCACTTCTTTACAAAAACTAGAATTGTTCTAGCGAAAATTATTTTCATAATTTTTCATTTTTCTTTATAATGTTATATGTATAGAATGTCTTAGATTGTGATTAAGCATTATTTAAGAATTGTGTTCAAAAATAATAATTTTGTGTGAAATGTATGAAATTATCTATAAAATTACATTAATAGGAAGTTTTAATATTTTTTTTTTAAATATTTAACATAATCTATGAAATTTTTCAACAATATTCATTCTAAGCAATCACTAATCGACTTTTAGAACATTCAACATCAAATCCACAGCTTATTATATTCTAAATAACACAGCAAGTATTAATTATAAATTTCACTAATATATCTCGATTGTTTTAGGAGATATGGGTATACTCATAAAGTTTTGTTACGGATTTCACCTCCATCGGGTTCGCATCTGTATAGTGAGCGTGTAAAGGCGACAAATATTTACTGACAACCACTATATACAGCCGAGACGCATTCACAGAACAGCACACAGCAGCACTCTACGGCAGACAGTAGCGCACACGCAAAAATAGTGAAAACATCCACAGTACACAAAGCAGCCAAACAATACTTAGCAGGAGAGGGGATCCTCGGAGCCTTGTTCTACGGTCTCTCCAAATGGCTGAAATTTCTTTTGTCTCTTCTCGCTTTAGCTGCCTACTCACTACTTCAACTTCAATTCACCACGACCGATTCAAGACCCTTCTTCAGGATTCCTACTATTACCGGCGACTCTATTGACGGCTCTCCTGCGTGAGATTGCCGGCCTTTTATAGTTCCCGGAAGGTGGGATAAAAGCTTCTAGACCAATCAAAAACATTTCAGCCTATCTCGGTTCCTAATGGATGGATCGGGACAATTCTCGAAGTTTTGTTAACCATTTTGTAGCCAAGTTGCCAAATAGTCGCCAAACTCTAGGATTACTAATGCGACACCCTTACACCGTCCAATACAGATGAATGTAAATAAGTCTTTCTTATGAAGCCTTATTCCCGATAAGAAGCAAAATTACAGGTTTGTAACAGTATAATTATGAAAAAAAAAACTTGATTGCATCGAAAGTTTTTATATGCTTATAAGTAAGTATCATCTACATGTCAATAATGTGCTATAATTGGCTTGAAATTGAGATGAAGACAAAATACAGATGTCACTGGAAACAGAAACGTACCTAGTTTTCGAAACTTTAAAAATAATGTCATTTTCATTCAAATTTATGCTTTTCATCTAGTCGAATATCTGAATAACACGTATAACTTTACAAGTTGAATTTTATTATGTCTCCACCAGCTTCATATAATTAATTTTAAAATAAGAGCATCTGTTTTAAGATTATCTTTTAAATCAAAGTAAAAAATGAGATGATTATGTATAGAACCAAAAAGTGATTACAGATATTAAAATCCTCCCATCTTAAGAACGTTCAATACATTTTAATGATCATAATAAATTCAATGTTGTTAGCATTAAAAAGCCAAAGATCAATTCAGTATCAGAAGATAGAAGCCAAAAAACATCAGCCAATTATAACCTCGTTGCCAGTAACATTCTTTTTTGACGCTACCAATGCAGCTAAAAATTTCTATTCACCTTTCTTCTCATCCTTGTAAATCCAGAATACATCGAATATCAAGGAAAAAGCAAATCATGCAAAAAGAAGCAAAAACGCTCTAATAATTTGATAAAATGGAGATTTTATAATAATGAATTATAAAAGGAAGTGAAATAATTTCAAAATATGAAAGGGCAGACGATTTTTTAAAATTAAAATAATAAAATAAATAATTTTTACTTTAACAAGCGTGAAAGGATAAAAAAGAAGAATTTGGTTTTAAAAATGGCACTGAAATGGTGTTGTTATTATTCAATATAAACTTATTAAAAAGAAATAAGATACACGTTTTAATTAAATTTTTAGATCAGTAATCACTTGTTCATTATTTTTAATTTTCATTTCTCTTAAAATCAGTGAAGCTGGTAGACAACAAAGGAGATTAGCTGAAAAGTTATTAGTTAGAACGACATCAGCTTTATATTTTTTGATTGGATATTGGTGACAAATTCAAAGAGCACATCAAGATATATTTCACCCTTTTGATAGAAGTTGAAATTAAATTTCCGATATACCAGAATCAGCGTAACTTTGATTTTACCCTTACAAACTCAGATTTGTGTTTATAAGGTGGGGTTTTTTTTGTCAAAAATAAATATTAAGAAAAGAATTTTATCAAATTCTTCTAAATTCTAATTGATGAGATTAAAATATGTGATTTTCAAATGACCCTATTTAAAAAATGTCAGAATTCTATCAAACTAAATGTTGCCAAACAAATACACACATTAATATTTCATTCATTCATTTTGAAACTGTTAAATGTATTCTGCTGGCGTCTTACCTCCATTAAATGAGCCGAAGCTGTGTCAGATTAAATGAAAATGTTTCTACAAACATCTTAAAAGCTTATGGAAGGGAAAAAAACTTGAAATTCATGAACCAAAGACAAATCTTTTAAAATCTCAGTATTTTAAAGTATGGAAAATCGCGTGACTTCACTTCACTTCGGCATCCATTTATTCGAAACGATTTATTAATATTTTACCTCCATCCAGAAAAAGTAATGGCGAGTCCTAAATTCGTTAATGAAAACTCGCTGCTTATGATTAATGAGGAAATATTTAAATAAGAAAACTCTTTAAAGAATTTGTTTATTTTAAAAGCTTCTCTAATTAAGGTTACTTTTCCTTTATGCGAATAAATTAAGATGAAGCAGAAGAATTAATCGATTCAGAGAACCGAGCTTTACTTCATGATGAATGAGACAGAACTGCTTGGAAAAAAAATTTAATCACCCTTAAGCCCGAGGCTAATTTTTCATTCCAGCATATATATGAAAATTTTTAATTTTGTTTCTTTAACACGCAGTTTCTAGATGTCTTTAGGCTAAGTAATTTTGAGAAATGCGAATCCGTCAAATCTATTTTCGCCTTCCAAGTGCTCATAGAGTTCCTAAATGGAATGACATTTGTGAGAAATTTCAGCTGCCAGCTTACACATTGTGTATCATTATAATTTTTTTTATGTATTGCGTGAAGTTTTGAATTAATGTTGGTACTTAAAGAACTTGACTGAACTATGAAATCATTATTAATTCACTGAAACTCATGTCGACTTCCCTACTTTAATATGCAAAAATATTACGAAATAAAACTCTTGAATAAATCGAGATTTATTATTGAGATATTTTATGTAAATGTATAAAAATGTAAAATGTATGGGATTGAATATAATTTTAATAATGAATTTTTTTCCATCTGCGTTTAATTTCCATTGAAAGGAATAAGGAACTTTTCATGCTATTAAAACTATTCTTTATGTCTTAGTTAATTAACCATAATTTGATTCAATTAGATCATTAATTAACCATAATTTGAGTCAATTAGATCGTTAATTAACCATAATTTGAGTAAATTAGATCATTTATTAACCATAATTTGATTAATTAGATCATTAATTAATCATAATTTGGTTCAATTAGATCATAACATAGACGATCACATTTTGATTTTTTTAAAAACAAGAAAATAGTGTTAAACATTTCACAGTAATCTTTTAGTTATAAAATACATAACTTTAATAGAAGAATTTTTAAAAAAAAACCATACTTGAATTAGTCCCCTAATATGATGATTTTCTTATTTTTATTATCATATACTTTTCAATAATCACTTTACAATTCATTACTATAAATACTAAAATCTTAAAACGGATTTTTGGACGTTTTCTATCAGGATATACCAATAGTACAGAATCAAAATACAATTGATTCATTAATTGATAATAAGATTCTAGAATTATTAAAAAAGCGTACTATCAACAAGAGTGTATAAAAATTGGAAACTTCAATACTAAATTCAACTAAAATAAACTATCCTTACCAACATTAAAAAGTCAAATAGATAGTGTTTAGAAAAAAAAATTATTAATGCTTGCGTAAAATACCTGATTCCATAATTTTGATTAAAAAAAATATTCCTTATTTCCTAATACAACGATAATTTGGCACATTTTTAAAAAATATTTTAAGCTATTACATCAGAATGTTAGGTTTTATGTAGTGATTACTCCTTATGCCTTTTCCGCATTCTTTTATAACGTCTATTTTTAATTGCATCATAACAATTATATCATACAGCCTTAATAACCATCTTTTAGACGATCTGAAGGCCGTAGTGGTCATCAGATAATGTCTCGGCTGCTGAACTGGGAATTTGAGACCCGATTCCATCGAAAAACCATCGTTCTTCGATGGAATCGGAACGATGCACGTTAAAAAAGCCTGGGTCAAGTGTCCTCCCATTGGTGTATGTGGAAGTTTGGATAGGGGAGTTAGAGCTCAGATGTTATCTTCGTCATCTGACTATAGTTCAAATCTTTGAGGTCCATCTCAAAATAGCTCTTGTGTTGCTTTTAAACGGACGTTAATATAACTGAACTAAACTTAGACTACTTGTAAAATCTTCAGGATTTATTTTTACATATTTTAAAATATAAATGCATTTTATTGCTCAGTCCAAACATAACTTTGATAATATTCAAAATAATTGAAGACCAATCAGCCATTTCTCACGGTCAGAAATCCTAGTCCGATTTCGTCAGTTTCTATTTCATATAGAAGCCATGCCTCATTTATTTGTCATCAAAGATCATTTATACTAGATTGCCTCCCGTTTTCAAGAAAGTTTCCAGACCTTTACTTCATTATACATTCTGGGTAATGTGATCGTGACACAGTTCCTCGCCCTTAATAACTGAGCTATTTCTCCAATTAATTTCATTGCTTTTGATACATATCTACCGAAGATAAAGCTCTATATTTATCGTCAAGTGCAATCTCAAATAATATTTTTATAAGATTATGATATTTTTATATTATTTAACATTTTCTAAGTTAATGCTATTAGTATGTCTGGCGAATAACTGATCGCAGAAAGCAGCTGGTGGTTTTAAAGTAACTAATCACTAATTTCATCGTTACATGATCATTTTAACAACACTTTTTAACTATTTTTTTGATGCAGACATTAGACAACACATCCTAGTCTTGCATCAATAAAATACAAATTAAGCCTTAAATTAAATTAAATTTTGTTTGCTTCGTGGTGCGCAGACATTTTTAGTTTAGACATTACCAAATTTAACAACGAGTTTAGACAACATAATGGCTCTTATCTAAATAAACCTTGCATCAAACATTAACTAATTTTAAATTTATTAAGTCAGAAAATATGTACATAGTTTCTCTTTTACTTCACACTTTATTTAAATGAAGTGTAAAAGTAACGAAATTATCTTCACAAGTTGGGTTGCTAAAAGTGTTAATGTAGAAAGATAGGTGCCATAAGTTGCCTTATCTCAACTTGAATAAGCATAAAGAAAATTAGTGGAGCACTCAACGTGTTGCTACAAGTGGCATCATTTTCAACTCCCTCAGTAGCTTAGAAAGATAACGGGAATAACGCTAGTGCGAATTCTGTAATTAGTGTTGTCACATTCTTTTTTGAATAGCACAGCTGAAAATTTTAAACATGGAGATAGTGTGGGAGTGGAATAGCTCTCCTATGGAATTTTTAATCTCGTAATTGAAATGAAGAAATATTTACTTTGCTGGAGACAAGAGTAAAAACTTCTGAATTAGTAATTTGAATTTTGTGAATAACTAGCTGGAACCTGGCGCGTTGCTGCCGCAGAAGAAATTATCTTGGAAATATCGTTTGGAATTTAGATTAGTTATCTTATTTAATTAAGAATGGTATTTATTTATTTTCTTATCGGCAATGAATACATTCATTGAAATTAAAGGATATATAAAGCATAAATAGTATTTAGTACCATAGCAAAAAAATAAAAAATGACCAGAATTAGTGAACCAACGAGGCGTTGTATTTCATCATACAAAGAATAATATTGCATTAGTCTTAGGAGAGAAATTCTTAAAGTTTGATTGGGACAAATAAGTTAATGTCCTCCTGTATATCTTGTCTCATCCTGTATATTCTCCAGATTCCATCTGATTATAACATCTTTCTGTCCTTAAAATATTTTTTTCGTGGCAAGAGCTTCAAATTCATTGGCGAAATAAAAGTGCATCTTGAAGATTTCTTGTCCAAAACACAACAATTTTGGATAAAAGGCATAATAAGGCTTGCCGAGAGATGGAAGAAAGTATAAACAGCAAAAGGATTCTTATATAACAAAATAAATATTAACTTAAACAGTTAATATATAACAAAATAAATATTAACTTAAACAGTAAATATTGTGTATTCATTTATTCGAAATAGGAAAGAACCTTATGTGACACATTAATGCTTATCACACACTAAATGTACATATAATGCTTAGAAGTGAAGCTATTTCCTTAAAAAGTGGATGAAGAAAGGGATGTTTGAGAAAAAGATAATTACTAAAACCAAAATAAAGGTATATGTGTTCTATAATTAAAAACTTTTTGTTACAAATTTTTCATATTGATTCCCAGCGATGTTAATTTCCTTATGTGACAGCCTAAGGCTTATCACACACTAAATGTACGTATAAAGCTTAGAAGTGGAGCGATTTCCTTAAAAGATGGATGAAGAAAGGGATGTTTGAGAGAAAGATAGATTTACAAAATTTTGACGGATGCTGAATTGATGTCGAGTCAATGACCTTCTGCTTTATCGATTAATTGGCGATCATTTGATTATTTTTCCAGGAATTTGAAGACAAAATAGAAATTCTGTTAATTTTGGGAATCTTTGTGATAAGGTTAGACATCGAAATAGCTCTATTTTGATTTCTTTAATGATAAAAAATCTTTATGATCGAATATATGATTTTGTTACTACTTAATATTTGATTTGTGTGGCTACCGTCCTTACTATCTGACTATGGTGCAAAATTAAGAAGTTTGTACCAAAATATCCTCTGAGTTTCTTCCAATCAAATATTAATCAAAGGACAAGAATTTAAAGTAGACACATCAGTCATATCATCTCACTAATGTCGAAGGATGATTGGTTTCGTAATATGTGATATTAAATTTGCTATAATTATTGAAATTATCAAAACATTGATTCTGCTATGTGGAAAGACAATATGATATTGATTTTTTACAATACTACAGTGTAAATTATATAGTCTACAATACTAATCCAGATGATTTAGTCATATACTTAAGTGTTCGGAAAAGAAAAAGAAAGAATAGGGGGGAAAACTTTTAAGAAATTTAAATATCATGCTATTATTCTAAAGTTATATATATGTATATTCCTTTTTGCTTGACCTAATTTGGATTCTTTTTCTATTGGTCATAGTTTTGATTCGGTTGTGTTCCTTTTTTCTTGGCTTATTTTGTTAATTTAGATTCATCTGTATTTTAGTTGTATCTGCATTTGAGCTCACTAAACACAATTATTGGTTTGTTTGTTTTTATTTTAAATCTTTAACTTGTTCAAATCCAAAATAATTTTAGTTCTGATTCCAATTTTTAGTTTCGTGTCTGAAATTAGTTTCATTTACATAATTATCTAAATTATGATTTGTTTCATAAATAGGTTTTATTTCATTTACTTTTCATCGTTGTGAACTTTTTTTTTGTTTAATTCCAAATTAAATTTTAATTTCGATTTCGACTTAATTAGTTTGGATTTAATTTTTGTTAACTCAGGAAATGGGCTTTAATTATTTTACTGATTTTATGGTTTTTATATATATTCACAATAAAAACAAAAACTAATCCTTCATACATCCAGCTATACTATACATGGTTTCCCTACATTAATTCGAAATTTAGTAATAAGATTTGCTCTGCAAATTGCACTTTTTTTTAACTCATCTTTGTATGGGAATATTTTTAATAATACTCTTTGCCATTTTTCATACATCTAAAATTATTTCCAAGCAATGCATCCAAAGGGAAAATTAAATTAACTGCTGCTTATGTTTTTATCAAGTATTATTCCAGTTATTAAAAATGGAATTTTTATAGTCTATATAGCTGTAATAATTAATGAATTTTCAAATAAAATAATTATTTTAATCATAAGCTACTATAAAGCTGCTTCCCATTAAAGAAATCTATTAGGTTGTTCGGAAAGTAATTTCGTTTTTTCCTGACAAAGGATTTAATTGCAATTTTCGCACCCAATTTCATACTTAAACCGCAAAATCATTTTATGTTTTAAGAGCTGATATAGCAAGGCTTGAGTGTGAAAAAGTGCAGCTGATTCTTCGCAGTGGTTTTTGGATGGTGCCCTTTTAAATATGGAGAGCAATAAACAGCATTTTCGTCATTTTTTTTCTTTTTTGCTATAAAAGGTAAAAATGCTGTTCAAGCCAGAAATAAATTAGCCAATATGTGTGGAGAAGATGTGTTAA
>JAPMOQ010068140.1:524715-547391 GCA_026543055.1 Argiope trifasciata | reverse complement strand
TTTCCTTTTCTCGCAAAATTTTCATATTTTTTTGGTGTTTATTTTTATCATTCATTACATTATTAATATCAATTTTAACATTAGTTTGTAATTAGAGTAAACTTACGAAGTTAATTTCGTAATTTCATGTGATTTTTTTCTTCATATTTCTATAAATATCTAGGAAAAGACATCTTAAAACAGTTTAAAAGAACAAAAATGTTTATGAAATGACAAAAGGGTCATTACATTTCACGAACTTATTCATTAATATTATTAATGAATTAAGTCAAGGTTATTCATGCAGTTCATATTTGTGTGAGTATATCTTTTTGTTAGTACAAAATATCCCCAACAAATGGTACTTCAATTTTTGATGCTGCCAGCCATTGGAAAAAAGATGCCAAAATTAGCAATAAATTTCTTTGTGTTCATTATTGAAAGAGATGTTTATTAAAACCCATCTGTTAAAATCTTACACATATTTATAGCCCCTATTTAATAGCTTGGATAATCAAAAAAGAAAGGCACATTTTGTTCAAAAAGGTGTACAATTTTATCGGATTGATTAGAGTAACGTGTTTTGAAGGAAATGTTGGTTTCTGTATATTTGCATTTAATTATCTGCTCGCTATCGGCAAGAATATGGATTTTCATTATGCTACATGAGCTTCAATTCATGCTATTGTTTACTATAAGGCCAATTGAAATTTAAAAAAATTCGACAGAATCTAAGTGAATGCAGAATTAACAAACCGAAATTCATCAGTCAAATATTCTGCTTATCCATTATTAATGTAATAACGTAGCAAGGTGTCGCTACCGGTTTCGTACTTCATTTACTTTGTTACTGCTGGAAACAGTCAATATTATGAAGATAATTTATCGCGATTTTCAAATTATTTTCTAAGAGAGACAATTTGCAAAGATGGAGGGTCATCTGTCGACTGACAAATGGAAACAAGTTTTAAAAAATTTAACATTTAATTTCTTAATATCATATCAATATAAATTAAAATACCTTGTTAGTTTGATTCTAATAGATTTTAAGAACTTATATTCCTTTTCTGGATATTGGACAAAGAAAGATTTTGAAAATTTTATCCTTTTCCCTGCTGCACTTTCAAATTCATCATACATTAGTATCCTCTCCTTGATTCGATTTTTTTAAATTTTTAATTCTACGAACTTAGTTTAATTATATTAATTTCCCATTTTAAAGCAATACTAGGGCTATTTTGGGACGGACTTCATAATTTCGAACCGTAATTCAATGAAAAGGACGACATCCGAGCTGCCACACCCCTCTCCATACTACACCACACCAGGGGAGGACGATTGTCCTGATGGATTTAACGTGCAACAGACCCTCTAACATGACTGTCTCAAACCTGAAACCCTACGACTCAAGGGTCGAAACCTTATCATCAGGCCTGATTAATTCTACTAGAATCTCTTTGTTTAGTCAGGGAAAAATATTTATAATTGCGGGCAACGTCTTTCAGAAAATTCAATTTCTTTCAGCAGTAATAGCATCTAACAGTAAAACATTTCAGCAACAGCTAATATCTGTCAGTTGAAAAAAGTAAGGATGTTGTCAGAACTTATAAGAGAAATATTCAAGAAAATAAGTATATTTGTTGTTTTTTTAGATCGAGCAACAATTTTTTTTCATTTATGAACTGTTTTTATTGTATATTTCTGGCATGTTCGTTGTTTATTCTGCGTTTTTTAGACGGTGGCTAGTTTAGGCATGTTTTAGTTAATGAAAGTTCTGAAATTGTTGCTTGAAAAGTATTTCAGAATTGAATCAGTATTACAGAATTGTTCAACAAAATCTGTAATACTAGAAGATTTTTTAAAATGTCCTCACCGATGAGAAATCTCAATTTCTGTTTTATCACTTAGTGACTTTTATATGTAACGAATAAAGCTAAACAAGAGTAATAACTGGTGTAGTATTGTAAACATGTTTTATTCACATTTTTAAGGCCGAATTGTAACAAATATTGATGAGCAGAAACCTGCAATTTTCATTATATTCTCACTTTACGTTCTAGCTCTCTTTTTCTTTTGTTTGGCAATTCTCTCTTTATTTTGTATTTAGGAATGCATTGTTTTTCTATCGGTTAATCGCCATACGCTTCAATAAAATTTTAATGATTAGTTTTTATTTCGGTGCTCCTAATTGGTATACAAAGAGAAAATCTCATTGAAAATGAACAAAGGTTGGCAAGAGATTGAATTTGAATGTTTATGAAAAAATCATGAATAGAGAAAATCTGACTAAAGGAAACAAAACTTCTTAAATTAGTCTATATTTACATCTAAAGTGTTCTACAAATACACAATAAATAATAACATTTTTGTCATTTAAACATTCTACAAAAGCATGCTCTGAAAGTTTTGTTAGTTAATCAATGGCTATCAGATCTGAGATGTTGTCAACAACAGAATATCCAAATGGGCAAATTTTCTATTAATATAAACTTATACATCTTTGACGGTAATGAAATGAGACAGTATACCTTTTATTTATTTTCTAAAGTGCATCATATTCTTCATTGTTTATGAAATTTTACTATCTCTCAAAGTATTAGGCTTTACATTACTACAATTACATTTGTTATGAAATTTTCAAGAAGTTGTTTAAATTGTTCTTAATGTGATTTATGATTTTAGCTTCATAGCTTCATAGTTCTCATGATTTCGCGATTTAATTTCATTTGCAATGAATAAAGAGTAAGTCAATTTATAAGTTAAAATGTGTTAATAACATATCATGACTTTTAATTGCTTGAAATAAAAAAATGCATCACAGGATTAACTTTTGCAATTTTTCAATCGGTTTTAATTTGCATCAATAGCAAAATCAGTGTAATTTTTAAAAATTCTTAAGTGCGTAAAAGTATGACAGAGAATGGAATGTTACATTGATTCATATATTTTATCTATATATAGTAATTTATAATTTCGTTTACTTCCAAATCTAAATAACATTTTGTTATTTAGGTTAGAAAAATTAAATTCCTGGAGAAAAAGTTTTTAATATTTTTCTGAAAGAATTGAATTATAGTATTTCTAAAAGAATTGAATAGAAATATTTTTATTTAAATTATATTATTATTTTTTATTTTCAAAATAAATTTCTTGATTCATTTACAAATAATTAATTAAATAAAGTCACCTGCTTAATGCTTGACTAAACACGGAAAACAATGCATTGCATATTAACTCAGTAAATCAACTCAATGTTCTGTCAGAAAACCAATTTATCTTTCATTTAAGGGAGTACATTCGCTAAAATTTCAAAAGCACGAGTTGATTTTGAAAGCATAAACTGAACAGAATTGTTACTTGCTCTGTCAATCTGGAAGTTCCCAAACACAACGAGTCATGGTGGAATGAAAAGTTTCTTAAATATTTGACTTCGCCATTTTCCAAAATCACGAACTGTTTTCGCATGTAATTGACTTGTTCTGTTCACCAGTTTTGTAGCCGAAGTGTTCTTAAGTGCTAATTTAGGAGGGCCTCGAAGCACAATCCATTTCTCGAGTGGACGGGGAACTATGAAGCCTGAAGGGTTTATTGTTTCTCTTTGATGGGCAATTACTCACTTGGGCAACGTCTTTCAAGCCCCCGAGACACAGAGAGAGGTACTGCTTACCGGAATAGATTCAGTATTAAGTTTCTAAGAGACAATATTACGAGTTAAAATAATAGGAAATTGTAAGAAAATGAATTTATAATTTCATTTCCAAATTTCTATGAAACATGTTATTATTAATTACTGTTACAGAAAAATTTATTTTATTCCACTCCTTTTAGTTTATTGGATATTGTGCCAAGTAGTCTCTAGAAAAAAAAATTTAATCGGTACATTTTATTTAATGAAGTTTATCCAACCAGTAATAATGAATAACAGAAATTACGTCTGTATGAATTTCGTGTTCTCTATAGTAACTCGACACTACTAGTTGCTATTGTTGCTACCATAAGTACTCTTTCTGCATGTTCTGAATTTGATGTATGTAATGAAAATTCTGGCATTAAAATCCAAAATTAGGTATGCAATTTTGTCAAACTAAATAAAAAGTTCGTTGTTTATTTGTTTGACCTTTGAGTAGCCTCTTAGCCGATGCAATTCCAAGGAACTACATCGTTGCCCAGGGAACACCACGTGGAGGTGGGCTACTTTCGTTGACCGACCACCCACCCTCCATTGCTTCATCCGAAGACAGTTCTGATGTGAAAACTGCATTGGGCAGCGATGACAGTTTCGATATTAAATTGCGTTCATCTGTGACCAGTATCTCACTGGAATGTCCAAGGCTAAGTAGAACTGGTAGATCGCAAAAGACTCCACCACTGGCACTCCGACAGGAGCCATCCGTACAGGCAAACCCAGAGCAGAGCATAGCTTGTAGACCGTGTAGGATTCTACAACAGGGATTCTGACTTTTGGGCAGCAGATGGAGCCAGTTTCGCTGGAAGTTCTAAAGCCTGGAAAATCCTAAATACCGTGTAAGAGCGAACCACTGGATTGGATTCTACTCTAGTCGCAGGTGGGTCAGGTGCTGCATCAACATCCTGATCCAAATCGGGATCGAAAATCAGATCTGCAATCTAGGGTAAGTGGGGGAATATGTAATATTTCAACAGTTCCAAGATCTCCCATAGAACGATCCATCCAACGATGGCCGAAGCCTCATTGGAATGTACAAAAAACACACTAAGCATAGCTCAGCAAAAAAAAAGTCACACAACGATCAGTTGCAGAAAAGGAAATGATGCTTAACAGAGCAGTAGAAGATGTATTCATTGTTCCGTTTACTACATTGTTTGTGTTTTATAAGTTAATTTAATATTAAACAGTAATATTTTAATTATCAACAATAGCATGTGTAACTGTTTAAATATTATATGTGCAATAACAATGGAAATATTATCAATAATTATTACTAAGATAATAAGGAAATAAATCTAATAATCAACAGTAGAATACTGGAGGGAGGGGGCAAAAGGGGGAGTGAAACTCTAATTAAATTGCGATATTAATTATCTATTTCTTCCAATTACTAACTTTACTTTTAAAGGAGGGGGGGGGGGTGGCTTAAAATGAATACCACTTATTGGAATTAAAATTTATTAAAGTTTGTAAAAAATGTAGTATTGAGTAAAATTTGAGATCCTTTTCTCTTAATATGTGAGGAAACAAGTTTCATCTCTATGCTGCATTTGAGGCAAATTATCATATCATATTAGAAGTCTAATAATTAGTTAAGCATAGGAAGTGGAACGTAAGTCATATCACTGACTCTCCAAACCTCTCGAATATACACGGATAAAAAATCTGGATGATCGGACCTCCGTAACAGCAACTGGCGGGAATTGTGGTTGAGGGCCATCACCGACCATGGTACAATCCTTCCCCAAGAAAGTACGTCCCGTCGGCGATGGGAACAGCCAGACTCCCATCTTTTCGAGTATTCTCCAGGGTGGAAAGATCCAACCAACATAACGACAGCTTCTCATCCTCATTTCGACGTGCCTCCAGGGAGGGAATTCATTACGGTAGATAATCATGTGTGATTTGATAATTACATACGACTATTCTAGCCTTTCCGAAGACATGTGAAAAAAATCTGAATGACTGGAATGCAATAATATGGAAGTAATTATGATTGTGTCCTAAAGGTCATCATCACCAACTATGATTCAACCCTTCCTATTGGGGGCACATTCCTTCATCGATGGAGGGTAGCTATCTCCACACCATTTCTGTATCTACCGGGAAAGCATAAAAATCAAAATCATAGAGGACGATTCTCTTTCCCATATTCCTAACTGTCTTCCTGGATTACACCCGATTTGATTAGCAAAAATTAATCAATGTATTTCGTTTTTTTCAAATAAATTATTTGAAAATTAGTTTAAATTTTATAATTTAGTTACATTAACATCCCATTTTTAAGCAAGACTAGGGCTATTTTGGTAAGGACCTCGTAATTTTGGAGATTAGAATGGAATGATTTTACTTTAATCTTCTAAAACATGGCAATTTTTGGAAAGGAGTATTTGAGAATGTTGTATCTTTATTACAAAAACTTAAAGGATTCCCGTCACTACATTGATGGTTGAAATTGACCCCACACCATTTCTGTACCCACATAGCGGCAAGAACAAGCCACCATATAGAGTATTTCTCACTCCTATATCTGAAGAGACTTTGGGGATATGTGTGATTTGATAAGAAAAATTTCATTCAAAGTAATCCTGTTTTTGGCATAAATAATGTGGCGATTAAAATATTTTTTGTAATCTTCTGCAAAAACAGCAGTGTTTGAAAAGGAGCATATGAAAATGTTGATACCCCTTTTATTTAAAAGAAAAAAAAAAAAATTTTTTTTTTTACTGTAACCCCAATTTAATTTTGGCGATTCTTTTTATGAGAGACACAAGTCTGTCGGGTTTTTTCGTAGTCACTCAACCGTGATGTCTCCAATCGGGATTATCAGTTTTACGAAATAGTAAAAATTCGATTAAAAGAATTCCTTCGAAATAAAATTCATTTATTTAAAAAGAAAATATAGGGAATTGTCTCTCTTAGCTTAAGGGAAATCCAGATAGTTTTTAATGACCTGTAATTCTAATTTATAAAATTTCAGAACAAAATCCTAAACAATGAATAACTCTTTCAAAGGACAGTCGAGACTTATGTTGTAGTGATAACTGTATATCTTGTGATTAATTCTAAAATAAGCAAGCATTAATTTTTCTAAGGATATTGAAATTCGTATGTATTATGTAATTTCATTTGTTCTTTGTATTCTAATTCTTTGTAATTCTATTTTTAATGTTGAATGCTTAAAATTAAAATTATCCATTTAAAACTTTTAGTTTAATTTTCGATTTAAGGAAATATTTAAATTTAGTCTTATTTCAAGTTTCTACAAGATAATATATTTAAAATATTGATCAATCTTTTGCTTCTAAAGAATGTGTTTTGATTGCAACTCATAATTACATCAATACATAAATATATTTCACGAAAAAGCAAAAATCTTTTAAGTAAATTGAGGTGATAATAATTGCAATTGAGAATATTATTTTGCTATGAGATAATTTCAACTTGATAACTCGATTCGATAATGGAATTTTAAAAGCAATGTTCCTGATATAAATTTCTGCTTTATCATTCGATTTTTATTTGCTGGCCCTTTAGAAATAGTGATGGTAATTTGTAGTAGTTCTGGTATTTTTGTAAACATACTGATTTATAGTTGCATAATTCATCAAATCTGATGAATAGTGATACAGAATTTCAACAGAAACGGAAGAAATAGCCAGCAGATATTGTCTCGCAGGATTTTTTCGGATATCTTGGGAGACATTTATGTATATGTTTCATTCAATATAGTATATGTGTCATTATATGTATGAGTATGTATATAGTATGCCATTTCACTTCGTTACGAAATCGGGAAATATAGGTAAAATGGCAAAAAAAATCTTGCCCAATATTGGCGAACAATAATTACGAAATATTGATCTTTGACATGAATTTAGCATTTTTACTGAATCTATCATATTATCTTTGACGATTAAACCTCGGAATATAGCAATCAGTAAACGAAAATTAAATGTTTATTTTAGAAGCGTTATTTGTAATCGATTGAAGTGAAAATTTGATACAGAATACACCCACAAACACATATCAAAATTTCATTTTTTAATTCATTACTTTTTTGGATTTATCACGTTTGTATACTTATGAAAATATAGACCAAGTGAGAGTCTAGCCCTTGACTAATTTGCTCTGTAATTTAATAGTCATCTGCACTTTAAATAATAAATCCCTGAATAATTCTTATCAAATTAGTAATTTTAGTTTGGTAGTTATCATGTTGACTTCTATTAGACAACTGCCTTTCTTTGAAAAGATTTCGTTTAAAATTTGATAGAAATTTACAAATTTATATTTTGTGCCTTACCTTCATATCTCTAACTCTCAGGGGTTTTAAATTATCACGTATCGATAAAATTCTATAAACGTATGTGAATGCGAGCACACACGTTTATAGAACACGTTATTACACGTTTATACGTGCTTGTGTGCATGCATGCGGGCCCCTTTAAGACCTGAAAAGTTCAGTCATCAAAATCTCGATGAAAATTACAATTTTCTCTCTTTGTGTACGAGAAATTAAAAAATATAGAACAGTAAAATTTCACACATTAATTTTTTAATAATTATATCCATCATATAACTATTGTTGAGCATTAAAAACTAACCTTCCATTCCTGTAAGTGTAACCATGCCTCTCCTAAATTCACGGGCGTCAAAATGTTAATACGTCGCAACAGTTTCATTCCAGACATCTCATATTCAAGAAACAAACATCAGGCCTATTAAATGACGCAAAATTGCCTCTATCTCAAAGGTTGTTACAAAAACAAATATATATGAAATAGTACGTTAATCATGAACTACACAAATTGAAAATAATTTTGAATTTTTAAATATATATATATATATATATATATATTGTCTTTAAGAATTGTGTACCAGTGAATTCGTGTAGTAAAATTTAGCAGTTATTTACAGCCTGGCGCGAAAGAATTGTCATTTAAAACATTTTCCAACGCTTTTTCAGTAAAATATTAAACAATAAATTATTACTATGGGAAGTTTCTATGCATATAAGCAGGCATTATTCTTGCTTAAACCCCCCTTTATGAGTAGAATTATTGGCAGGGGGTACCTCGAGGGCTGCATGAATGGCCATGAGTCATGGTTCCAGTCAGCGCAATATTTTGTAATTAGTACATTCCCCAGGTGGCACAGCAATCCTTTTTTCCCATTAGCTTTGCAGAAAGCAAGCTTACTTTCGCGTTTATGTTGCTCCCCTTTTCAACTCACTCATCTATAGAGCAGGAAGAAAACAGCTAAGCACACGTGCTTGGGCTTCAATCCGCGTACACCTCTTTTCAACGAAAGGAACCATCCAATCAGCGACTGCGTCTTTTGGACCGTGAAACGTCATTTCGAGTGCGGGATGAGAAGTTCGCATCCTTCTCCTAATAAAATTGAGGGGAAAAGAAGATATAAAAGAGAAAAAAAAATTAGGAAAAAGAGAACGAAAGAAAATAAAAAAAGGCGATCGTTTAATTGATTTTTCTCTACATCCATTTTTGCTTTCAGCTTAGAATTCGTGGCGCTATTTGCTGAGGGGATATTTTTAGCTTTAATGATTTTATTTCTGGAAAAATGCTCCCTAACGGGGAAACGAAACTTTTCCCCCCTTGTTCTTCGCAGTGAAAAACCTGACTCTGATTCGAAAATTGTGGGTTGTTCTTTTCACAAGAATCGGTTTCTTTTTCTCGTTTTTATTCTAAAAGTATTGGGATATCGTCTGCGTTTTGGCTTTTTTCTTCGTACTTTGTTTTGTTTTGTTCTGATTCGTTAAGTAATGTGAAGTCATAGAAAAATACGAATGAATGGGAGATTATACCCTTGGTTAAATTAATAAAATTAACTATTCATCATATTTTTTTACTGTTATTCTTTTCTGGCTGTTTCAATTTTTGGTTAATTTTTTCTCATTATTTCAAATGATTTAATTAACCAATACTTTAAATTTGATTTAGCGAGACTGATTTATTTTGAATGACAAAATTCTAAATATAGAAAAAAACATACTAAATAAAAAAAATTAATAATGTTTAAAATAAAATTCTGAGAAAAAAAAAGAGTAAATATGTTCTTTCTTTACTAACAAAAAACAGACTTGGCACCTTTTTTTTGTTAGAAGAGAAAGTCTCTTTTCTCTATTATATTAAAGAATATATATTTTTGTAATAAACAGAAACAATAGCAAACTATAATTATTAATTTATCCTATACGTAGAAAGAGAAAATAAATCATCAAAAAATTCAAACTAGCCTCTCTGTGACAAATTTAACACTGGAACGCTTCGATCTGGAAATATGAAATTTGGTGTACTCTCGTTATACCAAATTTATAGACTTCTGCCAAATTTTAAGTAAAATCCAGGATCAGAGAAACTTTGTCTGCCCGGCTATTTGAATATTATTTAATAGAATAAATACAAAACAAAAAGTTATATGGATATAATTCGATGCGGATAATTAGCATCTATGGTTGGGGCAGCTATAAAATCCAGCAAAAGATTACCCACCTCCAATCGGTCTGTTATTTTAGAAAATATAAACATGATAATTCAAAAATTAAATTATTAAAAGGTATCAAATTTGAGACTAGAATTTACACTTATGAAGTATCCAGAATAGGTGTGAACGGGGTTTCATTTGAAGCACCAAAATATTGATGTTTTTGTAGAATAGCGACTAACGGCTCCATCGACGATGACAAGTTATATCACATTCAAAGTTTCATGCAAAAAATATCAACAAGGTTAACAAGGTCTCGGTTTTGAGTGATTCTCTGAAGCGTTTTATTCGTTATTTTCCTTAGCGCCAAGGATTCATTTTTTTAGAAATAGTTATCATTTAACTAAGAGGATTTTTCAAGTAATGACAATGTCTAAATGAATGGATCTGAGATTTATTTGCTTTAAAACTTCTATATAATATTTTAATATTTTCTGAATTATTAAGAAAGATGTAGATTCTTTATTTCATTTAAAAATTTTAAAGCATATTGCGGATTTTTCTTTAAAATCTTTTAAGTGCTCTTCAATTTAATATTATTGACTTATTTCAAATGTAATTAATATGATTTTCAAAATACAAAAGTCTGCAAAATCTCTGCTTACTTTGTTAAAAAAAACTTTAATATCCTAGTTATTTCAAATTTTAATGCGTACTGTAACAAAAGATTTCCTTTCATTTTTTAAACTTCCACTCGAGGATTCTTCTCAAAAAAAGTCTTTTTGAAAACAATTGAATCATTTGGTAATTTTGGAAATAAAATAAGAATTTATTAAATAATCCGTAATAATTTTTTTCTTGTTTTATCTACTTTGTATTCTACGGTGCTAAATGACGGGAAAATAAAAGTAAAAAAATAACACCCAGACATTTATATTCAAATGATTTTAAAGTACATTTATTCTTTTTGATAATTTTCAGCGATATGATGGTAATGGCTTTCAAATGATTAACTGAAAAAAAGAGCCCATGATATCTCTCTCTTCATATGAAAACCAGCATGAGTGGTCTTTCCGAAATTACTCTCATATTTCCAATTAGTAAAATGGACTTTAGGCAAGGCCTAAGTCACGTGTGCTTCGATTTTTATTACAATGAAATCAGAGACGAGGACAAAGCAACAGAAGGACAAAGGTAGTCAAAAGAGCCCCATGCGACCCCCGGGTAGAATAACAGAACCCTACTCGTAACTCGTAACAGAACCCTACTCATACCTAGCACAGAATTTGTTAACATCATAATAGTGGAGAAATTCATATATCCATGTGGTTTTACCGATGAAATGACACTGAAATTTGATTTCAAAAACTATAATGTTAGTGATAAGGATACATATCATATTCACTTAAGGTGTTCTACTACCTGGTTATATACCACATTGGATAATTTTTTAAAATTCTTATTTCTTGTAGTTCAGACTTTCTTTTTATTGACGGTTTACCTTTTCTATGAAAAGCAAGGCCTGGCTTATCATTCAGGGTCACATATTTTTTAAATTAAAAATTGTCTTTGATTTCAATTTTCTCCAAACTCTAGTTTTCATAAAAATTATCTGCCTTTAACATGATATCTGAAAAATTAATAGATGTATTTACATAAAAATTTCAGAGCCAGTTTTAAATAATGTGGCCAAAGAAATGAACCAAAAGTTTTAAGATTGGTGAATTTCTTTTTCATTTATATTGGTTTTTATAAAGAAATAAGTTGTAAAATTATGGAAAAAATGCAAATATGCGTGTATTTTTACACATAACTTCTTTTCATTTCGAAATGTTTCTTAGATTTTGGTTCATTTCATTCATCGTTATATTCTTTAACTTGAGTACAAAGAAAAATAGGATTGCTGCATTACAATTTGTGTAGAGTATTAATTGTTTTGGTTAAATTTCATTAAAATTTATGACAAATTTTCGCATTTCTCAAAATATATTGTATTTTCAAATATTTTTTTGTATTTATAGTATTTTGTATTATAATTGACAATACATCTAAAAACCATAGTTTAAATAGTTTTTTTTAATCCATTTTTTTAAATTTTCCCTTCGAATGTAGGCGGATATTTTAAATCATGGCATTTGTGGGTTCTCTTGTTTCCGTGTATGTCCAGATCGACAGGCTGTACATGCAAATTTGGTGATCAAAGCGTTATGAGATTTTGCTCAAAACTTGATGCAAATCTTCTCTTTGGATTTGCATCATACTAAGCATCAAATTTTATCTTTCTAGTTTCTTACATTTCATAGTTATCATGATTATTAATTATAGGATCTCCTTTCGATGGAATTCGTTCAAAATTCGGTAAATATCTACAAATGTGAAGTAAAGATCTCATACAAAATTTCATCCATCTGACTTTTCAAGATCACAAACAAACAAACAATATCTCAAACATGTGTTATTTGGATTTAGATAGGTCTGGAGTCGAAAATCAAACTTTTGCAATCCAAAATTTATTGATTGCAATATTTCCTTTTTGTGGTTGAAAAAGTATTACAGAAATGGCACTAAAATATGTGGTTGAATAATTCTCACCTTACTGATGAGCCCAGATAGGAGAATTCTACAAAAGACAAATATTTTATATAAATATGTAAACGTGGAAATTAATAATTTTCATCATTAATAACTTAACCCGTAACTGGCCACATGAATGTCCTCTCGCGACCAGAGACATGGTGTCAAAATGACTTCATTGTTATTTTTCTTTTTTGTCTTTTGTAAACAGCATTAGAATTTATTTTGGAAGCACAATACATTCTGGAAATATGTAGATATTAAAAATATTAATATTGAAGATGTTAAATGTTAGAAAGAGGCTATAAGAAAAATCTAAATAATCTTTTAATGAGTATTTACTTCGTTTAGATATTACAGAATCACAGTAATGTTAATAACTGTTAGTATTTACAAAAAAAGCGAAGAATGCAACATTTTAAAAATATTTGTTATTCTTTTTAATTATTCAAATTAGCAATTTCAGGGACATGGAGTCAATGATTCCGTAAATAACATCATAAACTTTGCAAAAGCATAATTTGGTTGTATGCACGTGTTAATACATAGACATTTCCAGAGTATTGCTGAAAGAGCAACTTAAAGGTATTAAGGACTTGATTGGATTCAAGGACAAAAGATCACGTGATAATTACAGATAATGAATAATGTGGAGTGTTTTTCACTCCAGTCTCCAGTTTTGGGTTAAAACTTCGAAATGTATCGATAGTTAGCCATAGGAAAAGTAACATAGAACTTGTGTCATTAACATATAAAATTAACACTATTGGTAATGAAAAATATATAAAACAAGCAATATTATAACCTCCTTCCTAAAGGGAAAAGATTTCCTTTGCATCTTGTAATTTAATAAGAGAAGGTTATTTTGCTTCTCTTGCTTCATCTCAAAAATTACACTTAATCAGTTAATTACTTTTGAAGAGTGTACTCATCATGGAAAAAGTACAACATTTTACTTTATGTCAAGTTCATTCGTTGGGTGCAATAAGTAGTGACAATTTGCAGTTTGAATTACAATTTTAGTAAAAACTCAATCATATTCTTAAATTTCAAGATGTTTAATGTATTTAGAGAACTAATCAAAATCAAAGGAACAAATTAAATAATTGTGTTGCAATCATGCTGTGCTCAATACAATTCTCTAGCATCAAATTAAATTAATAAATTAATTCTTGATGTGCCTTTTCTTTCATATGCAACACACACACACACACACACACACACACACACACACACACACACACATATATATATATATATATATATATATATTGTTGCATATATATAGTACCTAGTACCTATACTTTGTACTTGTATATAGTATCTTTATACCTAGTATACTTTGTTCATTTATTTAGTTGAGCATATATATATATATTAGCTCAAGTAAATAAATGACTGTGATTATTGAAATAAAAAAAAATCAAAGTTATTCCATTATAACATAATTTCATATTTCGCATTTTCTGTGGTTGACGAAAATACACGTCATCACTAAATTTTTGTCACCCAATTTAGGTACAATTTTTCAAAGAGGTTGGAACATTAAAGTGGTTTAATCTAACTCAAAAAAGCGGGAGGAGAACATTGATTTATTTCACACTATACATAACAAAAAAGTGGCGCAACGTAAACGTTCTTTCCAATTCATTAACCACCAAAAATACGTTTGCCGAAATCGCCTCCAACCAAAGAATATGACAGGGGAACGATGAGTAATCATTTTAGTCCAGTGACACCGATTCGCTCGATCCGCTGACCAGCGGACAAGAGAGTCCAGGTCTGCCCATCAGGAATTCCCCCGTCCAGAAATTAGCCGGATGACCAGCCCAAGACATCTGACCTTTCTCAATATCCCTGGCGTCCCCCCCCTTTCTTTCTTATTCTCTCCCATCTCCTACCCTCTCCTCATTCTAGAAGGAAAAGGAGAATGGTAAAAGCATCCGCCAAGGGCGTTTGGGAAAAAATGGAAGGGGGGGGGAGGTCGAGAAAAGATGGTGGTGACATGCCGAGAGATCTTTCAAAATACACCCTCAATGTTCTGACAATCTGTGAGCCGTTATCTCGGAACAACATTCATCGACTTTTTAGAAGAAAGTTCGAAAATGTTCTTGCCGGAACTATTTTGAGGAATATGCCTCGAGGTGGTGAACGGTCTCCAGAGGACAGGGCCTCCTGTATTTTTTATATCATTCTTGGGATTCTTTTTCTGTTGTTTTATTGGCTGACCACTGGAGGACTCGTGGTTGGTAGTTATGAGATATTAAGTGGCAATAATGTAACCGGCTAGGAAACAGCTGTTAAGGGACGAAATAATTTGATATAAATGATACAGGCAGAAAAATAATCTAATATGCTTATTATTTGTTTATTTAATAATTGGTTATTATATCAACTTTTTCTTATATAGGGTGAAAGAGTTCTTCAAACAATAAAAAGAAACTCTATAGAAGACACAAATGCATTTTTTATCTTATTCTCAGCATTAAATTTGAATTCTTTTACAGATTCCGAAAGCAAATATTGATTATGACTTTAAAATACAAGATACCGTAACAAATAATGAATCTGATATATTAATTCCATATGTAAGTGACAAACAGTTGTGCAATATAAACCGAAATGAATTTATCTGACTTATTTAAAATATATTTTTTATTACATTTTAATAATAAAATATTATACCAATTTAATAAATGAATTTCAGAAAATTTTACCTATAAATTGTACTCGTTATAAAATGATTGCATTTTTATTAATTAAAATATTGTTTTACAAAAGTGATTTTAACATATCAAAATCTGAAAAATTACATTCTAAATTGTATAATATTAACTGTCTATGTTTTTTTTCAATCTAATTTCAAAATATATTCGAATATAATTTTTTAATTGTTAAAATGAAAATCAGACTATTTTCCTTATTTCTACAAAAATTTTAATCACAGTGTCTCTCTCTATCGTCAATGATATGATTGTCAATTTTTTTCTTTACTACTTGAAATATATTCTAATTAATTCTCATGTAACTATAATTTAATGTTATATGCATTTCAAAATATATGTTCCTCAGGTCAAGAGCATTGATTCTAATGGTTTTAATTCATTTAAATAATTTTTTTCAAAACATACAACTTCATTCCTCTACAATTTCTTTTTAACTTCAAATTGATTTTTTTACTTTCTCACCTACTAAGTATTCAAAAAGAAAATTGTAGACGTCAACAAATTTGCGCTCAAATTTATAATTAATCTCCCCGTTTCATATTTTTTTTATACGAGAAGCAAATTTTTGGAATTATGTTTGTTTGTTTGTCTGTCAACGCGATGGCTCAAAAACTATGGTTTATACAAAAAGTAACTTTTTGAGTAACCGGTTTTAATTGTTTTCGAATTTTTGTCTAAAAATAGAAAAGGGGAATATTTTATGTAATTTATATAATATGACAAAAAATGAAATCAATATCAAAGTCAATACATATATAAAATAAAATTAAGGATTATGTGTACATATTATTTCCACAAAATAACGAAAACTCAAACACAAATTTCAAATAATATTTATTTTATTTCGATTAATTTCGTTTTCTCATAAAAAAAAGATAAAATAAATAAATAAATAACGATTTTTTAAAAATCGATTGAATGGTGACTAAGTTTTTTTTTTTATACAACAGTGCGTGAAATTGAAAATACTCTCTCACTAGCAACTGATCTTGGTTTTCTAGTAATAACAAAGCTAAATTTTTTTGTTCTTTTATTCTTTGCTTCATGTAATAAAAACTTCTTTTAGTGTTTTTGAATTTGAAATTTTTTCATTATGATCTTCAAGAAACTTATGAAGTGAATTTTTACGGCTTCTTTTAAAAAAAGCGTTTTCTCTGATGAGTAGTTTTTTTCGTAGCTCTTAATCAGAATCGGTTTCCACATGATAATTGTAAATATACTAGATAATAACTTTCCAGAAAACTTAATTATTTCTGTTTTTGTAGTTAAAGAAAATACACTAGATTTCTTCGCTGAACTAGAAATGTTTTGTAGATTTTGTAAATGCACCAAAAGAGTTGCTAATTCTGCTTGCCTTCTATCTTCTAAGGCATATAATAATTTCAAAATCATTACAGCATTTAAGTTTTTTTAGTTCATTTAACATAAATTAAAATATACCTTCACTTTTTAATAAATTGCCAGCTTGCCGCCCTAAGCCTCAGCTGAAAATTGAAAATCTCACAACATGAAAAAAAATGTGTTTGCTGCCCGTTGCATAGAATGAATAGCAAATCAAACAAGTTTAAAATTAATTTTTGCATAATAATATTAATTCTTTAAGCCGATTTTCTTAATTTAAAAACTGATTTTTAAATATGACAAATTTGCTTTTAAGAACTGGTTTTTAAAACTGGATTTGAAAAACCATCAAACGCTATCAAAAATGCTTTTAATTTGGTGGTTGAAATTTGGAACATGGTTTTTACACTGAATTTGAAGATTTCTATTTAATTTCATGCTCGAAAGCGAAGATACTCGTTCTGTTCAACTGTCAGAATACAGATCAACATAGTTATAAAATAGAAAAAACCTGATGTAGGTAGTTTAGATACTAAATCTATCGAGAAGTTGGAGCTTCTAACGGTCTGTACTTTTCTAAACAATAATTCAAATACTTTACGGGATAGTAAGAGAAATTTAGCTCTCAGATTTAGCATCAAATGCTTTCTGTATTTTCTCCTGAGTACAAACACGGTTTCTCAAAAATGTAATGACTTAAATATATTAAATTTGGTATGTAACTATACTTGCAGTTACATGCTCAAATTTGTGCTTTATTTGTCTGAAAAGAAGGGTTCCATAATAAGTATGCTTGTGTGTTAACAGCATTCTAGAGATTAATCGTTTTCTTTACTACACTGCGAATCACAAAACTCTCATGTGTGGAACTCTAAAAATTATATTAAAAGTTGTGGAATTCTAAACTTTGATACTCTTGGCATTCATGAATTTATCCGAAATTCAAAATTTTATGTGTTTTGGAAGCAATAAAATCTTTATTGAAAAGCAAAAAAAAAAAAAAGTTTTAGCTATAAGGTAATAACAAAAATGCGTTTTAATTTCTTACTATAGACTTTGAAACTCAATTTAATTACTTTATCATTACCTCTGGTATTTTTCTTTTTAATATTTGATGAAAAAAATAATGCAAATTTTTATTTCTTATGAAATTTATCATTTGAGAAGTTCTAATAATTAGATAAGTTTGAATTTTTTTAAATGATTTTCCTGATATCCGAATTAGAAATTTAGTTCCTTTTTCGAACTATTTTATTTATTTCAAAAACATCTTATTATTTTGATATTTACTCTTTATATCGATGTAGTTATTTAGCAAATATAGCATATAAATTTACTACGCGAAATTAGTCTTTAATTTGCAGATATCTGTATCTGTATCAAAACATAACATATTAAATTGCTTCAGATTGAACAAAGGCCTTTAAAAAATAATTCATTTTCATATGAAATTCCGTTTCCCTTAAATTCATAACTTCTCAGTCTTTTCAAATATCAAAGATGAAATTTTAAACATTTTTACACATAATTAATGATTTAACAACCAGAAAAACAAAGATTCAAGACCAACAAGTTGACCAACTAAAACAGCTATTGTATTTATAAAATTGCATTCCAAATATTATTGCTATTCCATGCGAAATATTAATCTTATCTTTTTATATAGCACAATTCCTTTTCCACATTGTTCGGATTTATAAGAAAACCCTCTCCTCCAGATATCTTATTAGTGCATAGTATTCAATTTACTTAGACTATGCTTACATTTATAAAAATTGTATATCTTTGATTCTAATGAACACAATTACACACATAAAATCTTGTCACTTAAAAAGAAATTGTTTATTTGGAGCCAACAATGAAGTAGCCTCATTTGTTTTATTACCGTTTTCCAAAATTTAAAGCATTTTCATTTCATAAAGATAAGGAATAGGTAAATATTTTGATAAAGACTGTACCATTAATCTTTTATTATTTATAGCTTCTGGGTGGCAACGAGCAGCGTATAATGAAGCTCTTCCCTGTGATTGATGACTCTACCTACTATTGATTATTGGGTTGTTATAAACAGACAACATTGAAAGAAATCTGTTCTGTGGATATTTATATCAAGAACAGTGTAAACCATTCTATGCTATCTCTGTAGAAAATATAGTAAAAAAAGAAAATTATCAGTGAATATTTAATAAGGAGTAATAATAAGATAATTCTCATCTTAAATATTAAACATGTGTTAATAATTTTAGAGATGTTGTAAGAACAAGAGTTTTCTATTTGTCCACTGTCTTATAGAACTGCCATTTTAGTAATTCATGTAGGTTTGTGGGTGTCGTCTTCGTCATCTGACCATTGTTCAAAATCAAGAGGTTCATCCCAAAACAGCCCTAGTGTTGCAAAAACTAAATAATATAATAACTTATAATAACATAATAAACTAAAACCAAAATTTGGCGCACAGGTTTAGCATTTAAAATGCAGATTCTTATTAGATTTTAAACCTAATCAATTTAATTGTTGTCCGTTTGTCAGTCTGCGTCTCCTCATGCATGTAAATAGAATAAAAAAAGCAATGAATATGCTGTCGTCCAGTATCAAATTTTAGTGTAATCGGTCAAAAAAAGAATTCTATAAACATATTCAAGATACGAATACAGTTAAAATTATAGATGTGTAAAGTTTTGTCTTTCATAAGTTTATTTTCCCCCCTTGAATTGATTTAAGTATAAAGTGCTTTTTTAATATTTTTTCAAGATTTTGTTGTTTTTACAATTTTGGTTTATTAAAAATTAGGCATCATGAAAATTTTCTAAGAATGCTACCATTTTTAAATACCAGTAATCTTTACTGTGACAATTTTAAATGAATAGTAAATTAAAGTACTGCATAGAGCTTGATCAAAATGGCGTAAAGTTTCAAATATGTGCCATTTGTCTCTCAAAATGTGTAATTAAAAAAATTTATACAAAAGATCATATTTTATTGAAATTTTTAGCTAATCCAATGATGACCCGAAAACCAACTGGTCATCAGTGGAGGCTAGTAAATAAATAATTTTGAGCTGATATAGTATATTAAATGCATTGTTGATTTATTAATATTGATTTAATTTAACGATAAATTCATTAATATAGTTAGTTCTTATTGATATTAACACTGCACATGATACATGCCCAGAAAATTAAAAACATGGAAATGGTCCGTGTTAAATCATCAATACACAAAGCCACACAGCAACCACTTTGGGGAAATCTTGGCATTTAAATGAGTGAAAAATTTGACGCAATCTGAAAATCCCCTAGTAAATCAAGGCCTCAAATATCACTATAATTTCACTCAAAGAATAAAGTCTTAATTTAAAATTTATTCTGCAAATAAACACAAAATTCCATTTGCAAACCGGTCGATTCATTTTGTCTAGAGATACAAGAAAGAAAAAATTTCATCCCTTCGTCTCTGCCCTTTCTTTAAATTTCATTAAGTTTTCTTGAAAAGAATACCTTTCAAATTTAATCAATTCCTATTTAATATTTAGTGCATATGTTATATATCTTGAATTTCAAACAAAATTGGAAATTAAATCTTACAACAAACACTGGTTCGTTATATTTAATTCAATCCCTTCTCTCTGTTTTCAATAAGGATTATGTCTCCAACAGGAAACAGACATGAGAAGCTTTACATAATCTTTCAAACAATTTTTACCAAGAAAACTAAACAATTCTCTCACTGCTTCTAATCTTCAAGGAACTTATTTTTTCATAGAGTTTCTCAATTCAGGATGAAGTTAATTTTAGAAATTTTTCAATTTTAACCACCTAAAACTATAAAGCAATCTTTAGTGAAAACAAGAGTTTCTGAGGGGCACGTGAGACGCAAACATTTCAATTCCATCTGCAAAGAGGATTTGGTAGAAAATCTACAATAAGAATAAATTTAACTTTTCATAAATCGGTTCGGATAAGTTTCATCAGCTAGTAAAAGAGAATGGAGTGTAAATATAAATTGTTTTCATCGTCTAACCTAACAGACTTACACTTAAAATTATATATCTAATGATTCTCTACAAGAAAATATGACAATTAAGTGAAGGGAATGGTCGTTTGGTTAAAATAGAGGTCGCAAGTGTGAATTGTAAGTCACTATTTAATACAAGCGATCTGAAACCAAATTCCTAATAGAAATAAAATCAGAGCCTTATTATTAAGACATTATATTATATTATTAAAATGTTTATGGTTTTAATTCCGCTCAGTAAATCATGCTTAACCCTCTGACTACTATTTTCTTTAAAGAAATCGCTTAAATTTTTTTTGTTGCACATTTTTAAAACAATATATATTGAAGAATTTAAAAATGCATTTTTTTCTTTCTAGAAAATATTTTTATATCGATTTTTATAATGGGAAACTAAGTTAAACAGAAAAACCAATTTCAGATGTTATCACAAAAAAAAAATGTTTTTAATAAGCTTCAGTTGAATTACAGTTAATTTCTATTTATTGCATAATATAAAGGGGTGAAATGTATAAAATTTAAGGAGGAGGAATATTCTTCATATCAATTTTGCACCACTGCCTAATACTTTACAAATTTATTGACTCATGATTAGAGTCATCTTTACTTGAGGAGCAGTCCGAAAAATCTATATCACTATTGCTATCAAAACCAAAATCGCTTTCAGAATCTGATAAGTCATCAGGAATAAACTTTCTGTCAATCGTTGAAAGTTTTCTAGCAGCCATTTCTGTAAAAAAAGCAGTAAGACGTGATTTCAGCGGTGGTATTTGGCACGTGGTATTACACCTGCCTTCATATGCCGCTATTTAGTGGACAATTAAATTGTGGAAACAACGACATATGTTGGCCAAAACATGAACTAAACGTATAATATATATAATTTGTTTCAATCGTTAAACGGGGGAAAACGGGATGCGCTCCTCAATAAAGGAAGAAAAACGCATGCGCGTGGAAATTGCGGGCTGAGCAGATTCTGCTACATTTGAGTTCCCCATGAAAATTTCTGGTTGATTAGGCAGTGGATAATGAAATTTGCTGCAACTAATTTTAGAATAATGCGATAGTGAGCCCAGAATGGTAAAATATTCTCTTTAATTGGAATTTTTATTTAAAAAATTCCTGTTCAAGACATTGAGAGATATCCAAGTTGATTTCATTATTACAGATTAGTGTCGAGAATTCTGACAAATGTGAAAAATGTTTAATTATTTAAATCAATTTATTGAAGTGATAAAATTTATTAGTGATTGGGCAATAATTCAGAAGTTAAAATTCAGTTCTTTTCTTTCTCTCTAAGTTGTTATTAAAGTAAAATGAAATAAATAAAATAAAATAAATTGAATCTTCAAATTCATCTAATCAAATAAAAAATTTAATTTTTTTAAGTTGAAAATTTAGGTTCTATTGGTGTCGACAAGATGATGAAGAGGAAGATTACACAATATTTTCTTACTGCAGCCATTAACCATTAGCCTTTAGATTTTGTTATAAAAGTAATATTCATGAAACCGTGGTGGCTTATTTCAATGCTGTTACGTCCGACTTAAATGCTGTTTTTCAGAATGTTCTTGATACTGAATCTCTTTTTCTTAATTTCATTTACATTACAAATGTTACATTATACCCGAAAATGATTTTTCTGCTTGACAGTTAGAGATAATATTCACTTAAATAACGACAAGTGTCATATACTTTAAAAGTGCCTCTGTTCGCGTTAAATAGGTCACAAATTGGAAAATATCCATAAGATTTTCGATAGCATCTTATCACATAACAATATTTGACTGAAGCTGATGACTGACAAACATCTATAAAAGTAAATAATTATAGAGTAAACTCTATGAATCGTTTCACAATATATTTTGCGTAACTTTTATGTAATTATAGTGATTTTTCTCAGCGTT
>JAPMOQ010068140.1:480503-517639 GCA_026543055.1 Argiope trifasciata | reverse complement strand
CATCAACTATGTTTTGTATTCTTTCAAATCATTTTATTTGCAAGGATTTGATGTAAGCTCTAAACATATTCTGTACCGTTTGGTGGTTTCACGATTTTTAGTTGGTATATAGGTTTAGTATATCGAGACTGAAACAATATCAGGTGGCTCTCTACTAAATTATAAGTAATAATTATCTAACTAGTATATAAGATCATTTAACTAAACATTACTATAGGGTGGATTAAGTATTTTTTAAAATAAAGTAATTTCTTATTTAATGATGGTTATGAATTTCCAATAATAGAAACCTAAAGATAAAACCTAAATTTGGTCTGATTTTTTAAAAGAAAATTGGTTCTGGCGCACCATTAATTCATAATTTTTAAGAAAAACACAGTAAAATTAAATTCTCCAACTTTTTCATATTTTCGTTGTTTTTGGTTTAAAGAGTAAATTTCTCTTTTCATGGATATTTCATAGGCAAAATCTCCAAAAGCAGTTCTAAAATTACAACTTTTAAAAGAATTGTTAGATTATTTCTCTTTTATTCAATTTTAATGTGCGTAGATTTTTTTTCACATATACACGGTACATGTATACATTTGAATTTTACAAAAGTCTAATTAAGGAGATACAGATTATCGCACTTTAATCCAAAACAAGATTTTCATTAATAATTTAATATTCTTTTATGTGTTTTAAATTAATTTAATCGGCGGCCTTTGTTAAATTTAGCACTACATTTTCATACGGCAAAAGATATGTTTGTAAATATATATACTAATTGTTGCTGTGTTATTGAAAATTGCATATTACATTGTTAAAGATCTTTTTAACGTACATATTGATATTAAAAATAATGTTTTTAAAATATTACAAGCTATTGAGTTTTTTTTTATTTCACAAACTCATGTCAAATAAGCTAAAAGTTGTGGTGGAATGTAGATTATTATGATCTGTGCAGGAAGCAACAAGACTTATGTTTTCAGGAACATTTCTTTAATAACCACATTCACACACAAAACAAACACAAAGACAAGACATAACAAGACATTCACGCACGCAGATTAACAGTACAGTATCACATCTCATTCTAATTACACTAGCCATGCGCAATGCATTATGGGATGGCATAGGGGATAGCCTATGAGGCATAGCCATCTAGTATTCAAAAGAGAAGATAAGAGTTATATAACTGCTACAAAATGCTTTTTTAAAAACCTAACTACATTAATCTATAGCAAAGTGAACTTTTAATGTAATTATATACTCTTGTAAGTGTTTAACATATAATTCATCATTATCATTATATACTTAATTAATAATTATAATAATAATTCATCATCATTATATTATATTCATCATAATTCAATCTGTAAATCAATGATATTTCTTCCCTAATGAGTGTAGCTACATACATAGTGTAGCCGAAATTTAATCTAGTGATTAAATTAATTAAAAATTAATATTAATTGATTAAGAATTAATATTGGAATATGAAGACAATATATTGCCATTAAGAACATACAAGCTTATAAAATTTGAAGATTTTATCATATTATAGAGAAATTGAATAGAAAATTTTGAAAAACATGAAGCTAATTACATAAAAGTTGCAGTTTCTTATCCCCCTTGGATTGAACATCGATTCAAACCATGTCCAAGAGATCGAATCGCATTATAAGATTGTAAACTAGCTCCTTTTCATTCGCCAGTAGCCTTACAGAAGCGTCAAACGCATTCAATGATATGAGGGGGAGAAACGTCAGCCAAGCAGTGGCGAAGGGTATGCACCTTTTGGAATTGATAAAGAAAAGACTTTTTATTTGACAAGACCTTAACCTGGATAAGAGCGTTTGAGCATTCCTTCGACTGGTGCACGGCAGAGAAAGCCTCGATACCCCTGCATACCAGTCATGCTCTAGATCAGAGTTTCCCAAACTTTTTTGTGTCGTAGACCCCTTGCCATGTTTTTCCGTATTGAATAGACCCCCTACTTACCTGATATTGATTTCCTGTAAATTTCTAACTGTAGTGAAGTTTACTGTTAAAAACTTAAAGTAAAAACGCATGTTAATTTATACATTTATTAATTGAATTTAAATTTATACTACTCAAAATAAAATTTCGTATCTGTTATGTAAAATCTATGTAACATGAAATAAACATAAAATAAACTAACGTAAGCAAAAAGTCAATATTTTTAATGAGAAGGGTGAGCCTGATGCTTTAACAATAAATTATCAACATTTGGCGTCAATTTTGTAAGGGTTAATCTTAAATCTCCTCGGCCAATGATGTCCAGTCTGTCTTTTATTCGTTAAGAGATTAGTAACAGCGCTAAACTACTATCAGTGTATGTGTTGAGATTTACAATCGTGGATCCCCATTTTCATTTCATGGACCCCCAAATTTTTTTCCGCTGACGTAGACCCCTTGCAGGCTGTCATAGACTCCTAGGGGTCGATATAGACCACTTTGGGAATCACTGCTCTAGATGAACCCACCATTCTGTTTTAATTTTAAGTTTAAACCAGGCTTGGATCTCTGCGCCCTGTAAGCTAGAATTGGGCTGGATTGGAACTTAGGTTTAATTCCTTGGTCAGAACCAGGGCCGGCCATCTGGGGGATGCGTCGGGTGCTATGCACCCGGCCCCGCGACTAGGGGGGGGGCACCATGACCGAGAATTAAAACTGTGTTCTAAACTATAATAATGTTAAACATACTAAAAGTCTGCAAACTTGTTTCCATGTGGCTGGCTGAGCATCGACTGACGCCTTTATTATGCAAAGATTGCAGCAATATCCATAGAAACGAGGGAAAAGTTCATTTATGGATAAGGAAATCCCCTTCAGAGTGGCGTGCCCGGCGTCCAATCATCGAGGCCAAGGCTGGATTCAAATGGACTTGCAAATCATTAGCTATCTATATTTGTCTGCATCTAATGTAACATTTTTCCAATCCTTTATATTGCCAGCTACTAAATATAATAAATTATAAACCCACCTTTAGCAAATTAAAATGAAATAAATGAGTATCTGCGTCAAGCATATGGGTATAATGTTTAAATGCATTTTTTGTACTAAGTATCAAAAAAGAAAAATGTTATTTTCCTAGAGAAATTAATAGCAAAAACAAAATCACGCACATTAAATACGCAATGCAAATGTTCGGTTATTTTTATTTTTTATAATTATTTATTTTGCTAAAAATTTTGGGCTCTAAATGGTTTCTTGCAATCGGGCCCCTTCACAGAGAAGGCTGGTTCTGGTCAAAGCATCTACAATTTAACATGCGTGGTAGCCCAGAAAAAAACGTAAAAGTGGTCAATAAAAGCTCTAAATTGTTATAATATGGGATACAAAGTATAATGAGAACCTTTTTATTGTTAATATTTTATTAAAATGTCTAATGCTTTAAACCTCACTCGGTAAAAGAAGAAATTTTGATACAAAAACTGAAATTATAGCAGCATATGTATTTTGCGGCAACGCTTAACATCAATATTATTCCCTTTCATATGATTCTTTGAAATTCGTACTTTTATAAAAGATATTCAAGGAAAAACCATTTTTAAAATAATTCACTCAATATTCAGGGAGCAATTTTGAAATGAGATTTAGTTTTAAGTTTCTATAAGCCATAACAAATCAATTTTTGTCCTTACTTGGAAACAAGGCCTTAAGCTACTTGTTTACGAAAAATATTTTTTTCTACCAAATTGATTATCTCTCTATTTCCATACTGGCTAAGCAATTGAAAGTTTTTGCTGATTTTTAAAATTTCTATTGTTTTCCATCATTATACAGTTTCCGGAAAAACTTTTCGTTATCCTCTTTCATGTGGAAAATTGGGGATATTATTCTCCGAAGCATCAAAGGAAGACCAAACGTTTTTTTTTTTCTTTTTTCTTTAAAGTAATTTCAATTGTTTAATCGTGTTATTTTTTATTTAAATTCTTTCCGAACTTAATTAGATTTTGAAGGAAATATAAAACCGGGAAAAACAAGTGTGCGTCATTAAAGTTTCTAAATCCATTTTTATTCAAGACTGGGAGATAAACATTTTAATGCAAAAAATGTATATTTTAATCAAAAGTTTTATTAAAATCTGACATTCTCTAAGGAAACAAGCTGTTGTGATTTTGTTATCAAGCAGAAAACTTAATATTATTTGCATTAGTCTTTCATAAATATTAAAATAGGATTTTAAATTAATCCATCTCTCATAAAAAATAAAAATAATCTTTTTTTAAAAAATAATTTATTATTCTTATTGCTTCATCCAATATTTTTGAGTCACGCATTATAATTATTTAAATAAGAATAAAACTGAGTCTTCAATACTTTTTAAATATAATTTTAATAGAAGACTCAACTTTAAAAGAGCATTTTCCATTGTCATTAACTATTTATGTTCGTATAAAATGGCTATTAAACAATTAAAAATTATGAATAAAAGTTTTTCAAAATTTTTTATATTATATCTGTAAGGTAAACCAAATAAAGAAGCGGGGGGGGTATAACTTTTACTATTTTTCAATATTTATTTATCATATTTTATATGGCAACGGCATTGTAAATAAATTATTTTTGTAGAATGATTAAGAAACTAACTGGAAAATATTTTGGTTTGACAATACTTTTAATCCGATTTGAACTAATTTATTTTGAATCCTAAGTAACTGGTTGAAATTCTTAAAATCAAGTCATATTACTAAATATTTTTCATTACATCTTTATTATTTCAAAAATAGATTCAGTAATGCAACGTGTCTAACTTTTGTAACTAACTCCATTCAAATAATCTTTCTGCATGGAAAAAACACCAAATTCCCAATTATATTACAGAGAAACTGACTTGGCATTCAAGTTGGAAAAAAAATTTTAAAAGGAAGAATTAATTAAAAATAATTAAAAGAAAATTTAATTGTCAAAAATAATAAAATTGTTTAAAAATAATTTAAACCGACTTTGTCTTAATAGTTTATTTTTAGAAATATGTGTTTATGCATGATGGGGAAGTACAGGCCATTTAACATTGAGCTACGAAATTTCATATATATATATATATATTCTTTGAAAAGTGAGAATATATACTTTTGAGTTTTTAAATTTTAATTAAGGATTAAACTAGAATTAGCGATAACTTCAGAAAACATTGTTACTCAAAATTCCTCTTTAAGCTATTTTAAATTTCATGGTTTTGTTTTTTATTGGTCGGAAATATTTCCTAAATTTTGACAATTTTTCAAAAAAAAAAATTATTATTTTCAAGTTAATTTAATTGTGACTTGGAAATTCGAACCGTGTTTTGCGTTATTTTCTCAAATTATGTGATTTTCTTCTATCGTTTGGAGTTAAACAAGAAAGATTCTGTTCAATATTTGAGAATTTTACATTCTTAATATGAAAAAAAATTTCAGTGTGGTTGGACGAGGAATTTGACTCCAAATTAAAAGATATTATTAAACAACAACAATTAAAACTTTATTTGCAACAAGAAACACATTAAATTAAAACCTAATAACACTGATATCCTGAAGAGAAATACTGTAGTTCTTCATCAGATTTTACAATATATACTTCTTGTTGGAACATGACGGTATTGCTAAAAGAAGATTCAAACTTGGTAGAATCGCTGTTGATAAAAACTGAAAGAATGAATGGTGATACGTGCTTTTAAAACACATATTCAAGAACTGTAACAGCATACCGCAAAAATTTGAAAATAGATGAATCAGAAAGTTACGCTTTTAATAACGCTGCGATGACATAGGCTAATGAAACAATGAAGTGTTAAAAAATGAAAAATAACGTAGCTATAATATTAGTGACATTTATTTACTATCAGAATTACGAATTTCAATCTGCATATAAAAAATCTAATTAAAACTAAATACAACAAATATTCTTGAGGAACCAACTAGTTACCTAAGGTGGTTAATTAAATATAATTATAGAGAAATTTTCATTAAAATCTTTTAATTCAATTACTTTATTCTAAAACTCATTTCTTGCAAATGCCAAGCATTATGATAAAATAATTTCTGAATTTAATAATTTGCTGCATGATTCTTTTTAGTATAATAATCGACAATTTTTAATAAATCTTATGGCAGCGAATATCCTGATCTTCTAATATTTTCAAATTCGGAAATTTTCCTTGCCTTACATGATTATATAACTTTATTACAAATTCCTAAATGGTTATATACGTCAGTCTGGTGTTTTTTCTAATGAAAATACCGTGATTTTTTTAAATGTTTACCAAACTACGCTTTGATTGTTTTTTTTAAATTTCTATTAAGATATCTATAAATTTGATAAAACTATACGAGCAATATTTTCGTGTTATTTTCTTTATATATTGTAGTTTTTAAATATCTGATGTGTTATTTCTGAAGCGACATTTAATTCTAATTAATTTTTTGCCATTATTTATTTGAATTAAGTTATTTTCTCTGAAATTTTGTATTCATAAAATAAATTATATTTTCTGAAAAGAAAATTGCAAACTTTTAAAATAATAATGATGGAAGCATTTTTTTAAGTTGTTTCATTTGTAAATATTTATAAATGAGAATATTTCAAAAACTTTCTACAATTTCGATATTTTTTAAAAATTTCTCCTCCGTTTGTTCCTATAATTAGATTCGCGACTCACTTGATAATGTAATTTAAATTCCAACAAATAAGGTATCTGAAAGAAATACGGGATCCTTTTTCAAAGTGAGTTGATTCGAGTTTCTTTTACCGAAAAATACGTTTTGGAGAAGAAAAATAACTGGATTTCACAGCAACACTCTGAACTGAAATAATGCGATAGCTTTTTAGAAGGGGGGGGGGAAAAAAATAATTTCGTTTTTTACCGTTCAGAGTGGCTTATTTTGATCTAATAAATTATTTCTTTTTTTTTTTTTTTTTTTTTTTTTTGAGAATATATTTAATTGAAAAAATGTAGTGAATTTGATATGATTATCAATTCTTTTCTATAATAAAAATTGGGTTATCTCAGAACATTTATCTGCGTGCTGTTATTTCTTCTAAATTCAAGAGCTTTTTACTTCTATACTTATTCTGCCATATCTTGTGGTTCTTTAACTCTTTTACTGTTTTAATTCACATGTTGGAACTAAAAATATTTTTTTTAAGTTTTTGTTTAATTGGAGTAATTTTAAAACAGAAACAAATATATTCTGTTAATAAAAGTAATGCAGTTGTTTTTTCTTATCATTACTTTTTTGGTCAGCTATAATAAAATTCATTAGAAATGGATTTATTGAAGAGAAAAAAGCAAATGGCATTTACATTCATATTTTCCTTAAAGAATAAAAGATGTTTTGAGAAGTTTTAAATCTGATAGCGAAATCTAAAAGTTAAAGCAAAAATTGTTTTACACACTTTTCAGATGTCGTTCTGGTATTTCAAACCATCTGACTGTGGCTCAAAATCATGAGGCCCGTCCCAAAATAGTTTAGTGTTGCTTCAAAACACGTTAGTATAACTAAATAAGCATTTAAAAACTTAAAGGGCAGGTAGCATTAAATATTGGGGGGTATCAAAAATTCCTGTATCACTTCTTAATTTTTTTTCCTTCCTATTCTTTATACCTTAATTTTTTTCCTAAAAACGCTCTTTTCATTATTAATTTTTGAAGTTTGAATGAATTTATAACTTATCCTGTATTTTCATTTCTTCAGCGTTTATGCAAACATAACAATTTTAGTTTGAGTGACATATTATGTTGAAATATCTTACATCTAATTTAGCAAAATTTCATAACTAAATCATTCTATCGAAGAGTTGCCACAAATTAGAATTTGGTATGACAGTCACAGTTTCAAAACTCGATTCCTCAAAAATTTCACGAACTTGGGCCACACCAATGTCGTTTCATTGATATGTTATAGTAGATGATAAATTGTGCGTTTTTTGTAATCTAATGATAATTCACATTACAAGATAACTTCAAAAATTATATGTACAATTGTCTCTCTATAATCCAGAATTTCACTAATCCAGTTCCTCTTGGAATCTTTTGGATGAATGCAAAATATCAAGCAAGAGTCAACGATCTTGGTGTGATTGTAACAACAAACTCCAGCATAGATTTTGAATTATATTTTGTAATATTTATTATGTCCAATATTATTTTGAATAATTCGTTCAATAAATATAGATTTAGCATTAAAACAGTTTTAATCAATTCCCTCAAATTCAGAAATTATCCTCTAATTAATTTTAACCCTTTCTAAGGCCATGGGAAGCAGCTTCCTACCAAATTCATTAATATTTTCCTGGAAATATACAGATTGGCATAAGTTCAGAAAAAAATTTCAATAAGGCAGAAACTTAGATACTACAATTCCTTATCTCAAACAAATTGGTGTATCTTTTTATTCTTTACTGAATTATTAATCAACCAAATTAAATTTATCTAACAATATAAATGTCATTTTTCTTAAGCTAATCACACTCCTGAAATATTTTTATACCATGTCTAGAAAAAAGGATCTTTTAAAGGATAAATATCTATTGGATTTCTAGTAGATAGTTAATATTATTATATTATATTCATCACAATTGAAGCTACAAATCAATGATATTTCTTCCTTAATGAGTGAAGCTACTTATATAGGGTAGCTGGAATTTAAATATAGTAATCTTTTGATTAAAAGTTAAGATTGGAATATGAAGAGAATATATTGCCAGTAAGAACATGCAAGCTTATAAAATTTGAAAATTTTATCATATTATGGAGATATTGAATAGAAAACTTAATTTTGAAAAACATGAAGTTAATCAAATAAAAGTTATAGTTTTTTATCCTCCTTGAATTGAACACCAATTCAAACCATGTCATGAATTATTAATCAACCAAATTAATTAATAGAAAGTTATCTAACAATATAAATGAGTCATTTTTCTTAAACTAATTACACTCCTGAAATAGTTTTATACCATGAGTAGAAAAAAAATTATCTTTTAAAGGATAAATATATATTGTATTTCAAGTAGATAGCTGTATACTAGAATACCTTGAAAGCAAGGAGTAAATCCAAATAAACTATACTGAATCGTTCTGAACTGGACTAAAAATTGTACCAAATAAACTGTTCTGAACATTCAGCAAAGCTATACCTAGGGTAACTCACATTCAAGACACTTTGAGTGCTAACATTCAGTAAAGACAGGCCTAGAATAATAACATTCAGTATAATTCTGCTCGAAACATATTGGAAACGGACTTGACGTATACGTATTTGTCGTGTCGATTCATCGCCTCATGAATTGACTTTGTTAGGAAGAAAAAAAACAGAAATATTTATCCTTTGATTAATGCAAATATTTAGGAAATTTTTCATTAATACATCAAGCAAAGGAAATTAGATTTTTGAGATGAATATTTAGGTAATTAAAGAGCATGCAAGCATAAAATAAATTATGCTTTAAAAAAAAGGAAATATTTGAATACCAAAGAATGTTAAAAGTTTTAAGCCATCGCATGCGAAAGAATTTACACTCCCCTCCCACCATTCAACATGTTCCAAATGCAAATTTTCACATTCCTCCTTAATCTTCATTAGTTTATGGCGCTACTTTATATTACGCTAATTCTTCTATTTTTAAAAATTCCGAGTTTCTTAAAGAAATATGCAACCACAACTTCGAAGGTCCCAGAATTCGTGGGGAATGTAAATTCTTTTCCCAAAGAAAGAATATATAAGAATAAAGAAGATTTTTGGTGGGGATTGAGGAATTTCCTTCTATTTTCTTGGAATATTCTCCATAGCTTGGACGTGTTTCCCCTCGGAACTGTTGTCACAGAACATTAGTGATATGAAACAGTGGTTGCCCAAGTTTGTGTACTCAGGAATTGATCCGTTTGGATTTAGGCTGAATTTGAGGTAAAGCGGTGAACGCATGAGAGTAGATTATGGTAACTTCTGCCGTCTCCATGATATTGCACAGTTGCATTGCAGATAATATTAATGGGAAATGTACAACAAATAAATAAATGCCCATATTTCGATTCAAATATACTTAAATTAATAAACTAGTTACAAAATAGATACAATATAATAACTAAATGTATTAATTAATAATAGAATAAAAATAATAAAAAAACAGATTGGAAAAATTCATTTCGAAACATTTATTCTTTCTAATTTAATCAGAAGATAATGTAGTGGATTTCCAATAAGGCACAATAAGCAATGTTCTAAGGTCGTTAGTTTGAGAGAGGGCCTTTCCTACAGGAATTAAAACTTTAATTAAAAGTTTAATTCCAATTAAAACTTTTCTTTATTAGCTTCCTAATAAGCATGCTTTTAAAAATATTAAGATTTAAAAGATTCGTTTTGAAACTTATTTATTTCATTTTAATTTAATCAAAGAATACAGGGCAATAGATTTCCAATTCTTCTGGATAGCCAAATATGTAAGGCCGTTGGATTGATAGAGACCCGATAAAAAGGTCGAATTAAAACTTTATTTCATCAGCTTCCAAATAAATATAATTGTAAAAAATACTAAAATTACAAATATTCCTTTTATAAAACTTATTTGTTTCATTTTAAATCAATGTATATAGTAGTGTATACAATAGGTATTACAACTACATACCTTAGTATACAGTAGTATTTCCAAATTGGTAGAATAGGCAATTGTTCAGGGCCCTTATGTTCAGAGAAGTTCGGTAACAGATCGAATCAAGACTTTATTTCATTAGTTTCTAAATAAATAGTTAGTTAAAAATACTAATTTTATGATTAATAAATGTTTGGATTATATTAACATTTCACCAAATACAATTGGTAAGTTCTTATATGTTTCAATACATCCAATTTGTTATTAATATATTTAGAAAAAAACGTCGCGTTCATTAATTTGGTACACAAATGTCCATGTAGGCAAGTCGAAGTCATGATAGATAAATAAAAACAAACTAATTTTCACAAAAATTTATACAATAGGAATATAAACCTAAGATATAACGAAGCATGTTAAAAATGTGCTAAAATCTGGAAATAACTTGTAATCTTATTAAAAGAGGGTCCTCATAATGGCCACTATCTTGTGCCTCAAAATACTTAAATTATCTTTTAAAGATAAGAAAGATACCGAAGGGTTTTGTTAGATTTGTTGTTTTTATCTCCTTATATTCACTTTGAAATGATTCCTAATTTTAGTGAGGGGTAAAAATTTATTCATTAGATAATTACAAGAACATTAAGCATCTCAAAAGAATTGTAGTTCTTTAAAATGTATATTAAATGTCTTCAGAATAAATTAATTTAAAATAAATTAACACAACCTTTAGAAAAAATGTACTTTACTTTATTTAATTTTTGGAAACACAGGAGTTCATTTCAAATTTAAAAATCTTAGATCTAATAAAAGTAAAGATGAAATTCTGAGAGAAAATAAATATTTCCAAAATTCCATGATTCCACGAATGCCACATCAAACTCTCAGAGTCGATGTTAAAGGAGAGGAAACTCATTTCTATCAAAGATCTGTTATATAAGTGATTTTAGTAAATGTTAAATTTAACTCCGAGTACCAAGTTTTATTCCGTTTGTGTGACATGGAAGTTTAAATATGGAAATAGCATAGTCAACGGTACCTGGCCATAACCCAAAAATACACACATTAGGGTTAGTAAAACTTAATGTAATTTAAGGTTTCATTGCATCCAGTATTCTTCTTAGGGAGACTGGACATTATTTTTTGGCAGTAAAGAAATGAAATAGTTTCAATAAAACGAAGTATCAAGATCATAATCATAAAAATGTTATTTTTTTCAATAATTAATTCAATGTAGAAACGATTCATTAAATATAATAACAGAATACAAATGATAAATTCTGCAACAATAACGAATGGGCGTTCCATCATTAACTGACCACGTACAAACCTATCTTACTTATTCATTTCTACAGACCCACCCAGCACCTTCTGACATGCCATCCCTCATTTCAGGTGCACTTCAAAACCCCCTCCGAATTGAGACACATCCTTATCGCAACTTTGCGTCGCCTTCGAAGCCGGAACAAAAAGTTACAGAGTAGCTAAAAGATAAAGCATCTTAACAAAATCTAAGCTTCCTGTTTTCAGGTAAAATCCAGATTTACACTGGCATTTCTCGTCCCCCCCCTTCCCTTATCCTCTCCTGTCATTAAATGGGGGATAGGATATGTCGGCACTGGATAAAAGCAGCATCCTCCCCCCTCCTCCAGCTCCGATGCATCATTATAGATCTGATGCCTTCCCCAAACTAATCCTCAACGTCTAGTGGGCGTCGCTGCGTCATCAGAAATCGGCTTTTCTTCGCCAAAGTAGGTGCTCAAAAGAGCTAAAAGTCTCATAATAGTGTTAAGAACGCCAATGTCGCAAGCCCCTCCCCTTCGATTTCCCACCACCCCTGCAATATTTCTCTCCACCGGACATCACGGACGTGAAGTCTTTTAATAACTTCTAATGCACATCAGGAGTAAAGGAACGTGGATTAATCTTTTGCAAGGGACTCCGATACGAAATTTGTGGTATTAGGTTTTATTGGGGAAAATACTAATCAACTTAATAAATTGTTTCCATGCATCTTAAAGGAAATTTTCACTTTATCATATACAACGTATACAATGTGACAGTATTTTAATCGCCAAAACTTACGCCAAAAGTGGCATTCAAAATATATGCTTGAATTTCTTATTATATTACGAAACGTAAATGTGTTTCGTAATATAATACTCATGTTCGGTATTCATGTTCTAATACTCATGTTCGGCATTCATGTTCTAATACTCATGTTCGGTATTTTAAAAATACAGATTTAGTATTTAATATTCTTGTCAGTTTTTGAGCCAATTCTGGCAAAGGATAAACAATTTTTCTATCTGAACTTTTCTATGCATGTATACAAGTGATAACTCAAAAACGTAATGACTAAATGAAATTTAATATGACCTTGAATCTAAAATTATATTACATATGCACACAAATAGTATGTATCAAATTTTGGAGTAAACCGGTCCCCAAAAGTGGCATTCAAAATGCATACTCTGTTTTCTCATTATATTAAAAAACACAAAATTCTCACTTGCGAAGCTCTGAAAAGAATAATATGAGCACTTGTGAGTTTCATAACTTAATCGAATACCCGCAGTTTTATACGGAGGTATGAAGAGACAGCACCTTCATTCGAGAGTAGGCGAGAACGTTTGGGGGAGACCAATCCTGATGGTTTAATAATGCTTTGGAATTTAATGTCATATTTGAGTTAATAATTCCAAAAAATATTTGATCTCCTCCAATTTAACAATCAGTAATTACCTTCGTAAATGTAAATAATTTTGAAATAGAACTTTCAAAAGTTTTAACATACTATTTGTGTGCATAAGTTTGACTTTCATAATTTCCAGGCGTAGAGTTTTAATGTTTATAGGAATTTATACAAATGTTACCTGACAGTGTCACAAATATGCTGCGTTAATACACATCTGCCATTTTAGCGAATCTGTCGATTCGTAAATTAAACACGCTGTATACAAACCAACTGCATATGTTAACGGGATGTGAATTGCAAATCTATACGGGTTGACATGGCATTCTAATTACTGCGCTTATTGCATAAACTAAGGTTATATATTCAGTATCAACAGAGTAGATGATTTCGTATCTGTATCCTTGCCTGCTTCATTTCGTAGAATTTTAAATATAAAGGAATTTTAAGAATATAAATTTCTTCACTGATTAAAAAAATTTAAAATCTTTTTATAGATGAAAAAATTATCACTATAATAATTTTTTCGAAATATTTAGCGCATAATCTGTTAACATATGCATGATTTTTACTGCATCCATACATTATCAAACCTCGATGACGTATTTTATAATTTTTATTTTCTCATATGCGTAGTATAGGGTGGCCCAGAAGTCACTTTACATTTTGAAAATTAAATAACTTTTTTTCTATTAATATATTTCTTTTTCTCTTTTCAGAATTAAAAAATATAATCCCTGGAAATTTTTGGCATGGATAAGTTTACAACAGAACAACGAGTGAAGATAATTGAATTTTACTTTGAAAATGGATGGTCAATTATTGCAACAGAATCAATACAGTCATTTAAGAAAAAGTTATTTAATTTTCAAAATGTTCAAAATTTTCAAAACTTACAGAGCCATGCTGTTGAAAACGTGTCACTAAGTTTCGAACGTTTTGAACATTTTGAAAATTAAATAACTTTTTCTTAAATGACTGTATTGACTCTGTTGCAACAATTGACCGTCCATTTTCAAAGTAAAATTCAATTATCTTCACTCGTTGCTCTGTTGTAAACTTATCCATGCCAAAAATTTCCAGGGATTATATTTTTTAATTCTGAAAACAGAAAAAAAAATATATTAATAGAAAAAAAGTTAGTTAATTTTCAAAATGTAAAGTGACTTCTGGGCCACCCTATATAGAAAGTATAGCAATCGTCCAAAAATTTGAACTCAGGATTTTGACGAATCTCCACGTTTTAGATTTGGAAAACAAATTTTTGGAAATATTATTCTGTCTGCCTATGACAAAGATAACTCAAAAACGATTTGAGCCATGGATGTTTTTTATTAACCAGCGGGTGACCGAGCTCCGCTCGGAGAAAACAGGTATCGAAGCTAACTCGAAGATTTAAATTTTCAATTGTGATTTATCAAAACAATACATGCCATAAGAAAATTTGTGAAACCATTGGTGAAAAGATGACCGGTTAAAACTCGGCTTTTCATCGTCCACCAGCGATGTCATGTCTTGATGTTCCATTGGAAATCCCCATCTGCACTGGTCTCTTCCATGTTTGCTGACCATGCACGGAGCGCTTGGGTTCATATCACCACACGGGCTATGGATCTCATCCATTTCGAGATCAGTTCCTTGAGTTCCGGATCATCTTCTGGAAACTTTATTAGTTCGCCATATTGGCTATAGATGGCAGCACGTTACCGCTTGAAACCTATTAGCCATTATGGCGAACTAATAAAGTTTGGAAATATCATATCTGTAACTCCGAACTGCTCAACTGTAGCGCTTCAAAACCGGCGCCAATCGATTCCACGTGGCCAAAAACCCCAGACCTCCGAGTTTACCGGAGTTTATTAATTCTGGAGTGATTTTCGACTTGGCAACCATTCCTCGTATTATAGTATAAGATTGGTTACTAAGATTTAAAAAAATTTGCTTTTTATTAAATTCAATTTATTCCATAATTTTGTGCCCTCTAGTAATAGTGCTAATTGGCACCCTGCCCCACACCACTCTTGTTATGTCACAACATTAAACTCGTGTTTTAAAATGAACATCTTTGCATATTAGCAAGCAAAATTATAAATTTTTTAATTAAAAAAATTGGAATGATATACAATGCTGACTTTTATTAAAAATTTGAATTTCAAATACATTCTTCATTTGTGAAAATTTATTTTTCGAAATCAAAACCAATTAATAAATTAATTATAAAACACTACATAGTGTTGACATTTCTTTGTACAAAGAATTTTTACTGTCTTTTAGTCTAATCTAAATAGTTCCCATATTTATCTTCAGCTTTCGTTGCTTGATTTCCCCGAACTTCTTAATATTTTACCAAAAAAAAAGTAAGATTAAGTTTATTTTCTGAGAACTAAGTTTTAAAAATCAGATTTTGATATAAGAATTAAGAACAGATATCAGCAGCATCTTTTTGAATAAATAAGTTAAAAATTTTGAGCAAATAGTTCTCGAATGAGACTTGTTTAACCATAACTTCAAAATCAACATTTTCACTTCGTACCCAAACTTTAAAAAAAAAGATAAACATAAAATTCTCGAAGCTTCCTGTTGATGTTTGATAAATTTGCCATTCTTCTTGCAAAGAACGTTGAACACAAATATTTGTAAACATAATATTCTTAAAGATCTGATCACTTTAAATTATTCTAGTTCAAGAAGTCGGAAATTAAAAAAAAATGTATTTTGGAAACTGTGTTGAATTTAAGAAATAAAATCAAAATAGAGAATTTAGAGCTGTTAAGTTTGTTCAAATATAAAAGAATTCTACGACTTGTCTGTAGTTTTATTTGTTTAGATAGCTGGCATCTAATGGATTTTGTGCCCAGTGTTATACAATGCATATAAATGTGTGTTGTCTGCTATATAAACAGTTGCAATCCATTGCAAACAGACTATATTTAAGTCACTGAAAGATTTTGGAAAATGGATTAAATTTTTTGCAGGGATATCAATCCTTTAAAATTTGTGTTTTGTCAATCGTTCCTCATTGCATAAATTCATCTCATTAATTCTTGCAAACAAACATGACAGATAGTATATATAAGTAAGTCAAGGGGAAAAAATGGTTTTCGACTTAATTTTTTCATGTAAATTTAATTAAATGTTTAAATGTATTTTGAAGCTTTGACAGATGGAGGATGCGTTTGATAATTTCTTTTATGTCAATGTAAATTTTATTTGAAGTTATAAATTTTAGATGTCCTTTCCTTATTTATTTAAAAATAGAGGGAGTAGTTGCTTGCCAAAGACCACTTTAAATGACATACAATTATTATGATAATTTTATTCGTGAATTTAACGCTTTCAGAGAATACAATAAGATAATATGTTCCAAAACTATTGTGGAAAAAACATTGATACTTTATCAATATTTATTGTTAAAACTTTAATTACCTGTCAAGTTTACGAGTTCAAAGTACACTGTTTAACCTACAGAGCATTTTGAACAATATTTTGAGGTTCTTTGAACAATAGCTATGGCCCATATACAATATTTAACCCATAGAGCGCTTTGAACAACGTTTTGAGCATTTTGTACCATGGATATTCACAGATACTGCATTTAATCCATAGTGGGCTTTAAACACCGTCAACTCGATCGTTCAAAAACACAGTGACTTAAATAAATCAAATTTGGTATGGGATACAAAGCAATATGTGCACTTTTACTACTTACAAGAACACTTTTTTAACAAAGTTTTGTTCGAATCGGTTAAGAAAATATTTATGTCTGATAAACAAATAATTTCGGATACTACTAAAGTGTGGAATAAATTAATTGCCAAATAACTCGCCAAGGGTAAAGTGATAGATTCAATAAAAATGCTAAATCCATGCCTATAGTTGATATTCTAATTATTGTATGCTAATGCCATGAAAGGTGCTCTTTTGCATAACAAGTTTATTATAGAGCATATGAGAAGGGTTGGGGAGACGATTGCTGGTGGTTATTTTTTAATCTCAAACAAATTAACCAAACTTTTATACAACCTTATTAAAGAGATACTTAGTATATAAAAAATATAGGTAATGAATATCGTCATTGAATGTATTATATTCACGAATAGCTAGGTCGTTTTCTTACGTTTGGAGGCTTATAATGATCAATATTATTATAATTTATAACTATTAAGCTATTGGATTGTTTTCAACATCTTTATTAAGCAGTTTTATGTCGTTTGCATTGAAAAAACAATAATTTATAAGCAGAAAGATTAATATGCTTCCTCTAATAGTTCCAAAAATAACTTTACCAATCAAAAGTCTAGACATCTAAAAGCTGTAACAATCATTAGCTTAAACTCCAGAATGAAAAGTGTTTCCATGTATTTGTAACATGACGCTTTTCGTTGAATAAACCATTCCACCCACTCACGATATTAGCATATTCAAAATAATGGTACAAGTTTTCGAAGAAGATAGTCGAAAAATACAGGATATTATCAATCAAATCGAACTCGAGTAGTTTCTCCCGGCATTCTTCCAAGTATTCGAGATAAGAGAACAAAGTGCGTTGTGAATGGAAAAATATGCATCATTGCGATTCTCAGAGATTAAATGTTCTATATTATAGTATGGAATATGCATGAGAGGAATTCAGAGAACTCGAATACTAGAAATATCAATTTTTACCAAGAATTTTCCAAGTGAAATTCGTTTTATTCCAAAGAAAAACAGCGGGATCAGTCTTCCTAAAACTTTCACACATTTCTCTATTGAAAGTGTTATCCTAGAGAACACCTTTAAAGGAATTGGCGTACAAAGTAACGAAGCATTAACTTTTGGTATGAATTTAGTAATTTTACCGAATCGATCAGGGGATTCTTGGCTAATTATTTGCCGATTAATCTCTGGCATTCATTAATAGTATCATAAAATCGAATTTATGTATTAGACATATTTTTTTTCAACTTATTGGAACAAAATTTTGATACAAAACTGTATTTGTAATCGAAAAATCTTGTATCACATTTATATATTTGTCAAGGCGTCTTTGAATTATAGCGTTTACATTTTTCTAAAAGTAAGACCGACAGATAGTCAACCATTAGTTGAATGTGTTATAAAATTTGACTGGTGTCTGCAATATAGTTAATCTGATATAGCTGTCTTTGTTTTGGAATTATAGTATTAAATTTAATTGGAACAACCGGACGCAAGGACTTCCTCTGAACGGATTTTACTCAAAATTTGATAGAAATCTGAAAATTAGGTGTATTATTCTAAAAATGGTTTTTTCGAACCTCAGGGATCCTGAAAACGTGAATATTCGTCAAAATCTAGTGTTCGAATTTTTTTTTTAACTATTATTATATTTTATGAGAAAGGAAAAAAAAGCAGAAAACTTATTAATAGATAACAAAATTTTATAGTAAATATAAAAAGCTTTAAAATACAGATAAAGATAATATAATAAACACATCATATATTATCTTTAAATGTCATTAAACAAAGAATGTGCTTTTGTACGAGTCAAGCGATTAAAAACTTACTGTAATAAAAATGTAAGTTAGTTATAAATTATAAATATATTTAAAGCGTTAGTTTATGAATCTTAAAAATATGGGGGTCAAAACAAAAACATGGAAACTTTGACAGAAATATTCTAATTCATTTTGTATTTCAATCTTATTTATATTAAATTTTTAGCTTTTTTCCCTATATCTTAAGAAGTAGAGAAAATTTATATATATTTATTATGATTTATACTATGCTGGCGTTGATCTTTACTATGCTGACATTGAGTACCTTCAGTTTATCTATATCTATACTTATAATAAAGCTCAATGTGTGTGTGTGTGTGTGTGTGTGTGTGTGTGTGTGTGTGTGTTGGCACTCTACAAGTCAGACCGTTGGACCTGCAGCTACCAAATTTGGTACATGTATACCTTGGAGGTTGGGAATGTGCACCTCGGAGCCCTTTTTTCGAATTTTTAATTAGAATTTGAATTAATTAAAAAATAAGCGAAATTTCGACGTTTTTCCGCTATGACTTCCGAAAATATTATTGCACAAACATGATTTTTATATCCATTTAAAGATTAAAAAATTAGCTTTCTAACGGTACCAGTGTTTTTAATTTATAACGTAAGCTTCTATTTTTAACGAATTTTTAAAGAACTATTTTAACCATGTTTTTAGAACGTGACTGGATAAAATAAAAGAATGCCGGAAGTTCGAATAAAAAAAACTATCATCGCAAAATAAATCTAAAGAAATGATACTTTTCGCACGTGACTGGATAAAATAAAAGAAACAAAAAATGTGATATTTTCGAAAAAAATAAATGCAACGCAAAGGTTTCTATGATTATTTGCTATATCTATATCATTAATTCCATAAATTATCTTTATTTACAACTAGCCGCCTTTGGCGACCAGCTGGTTCGCCATGAGTAATGCGTTCTAAAATTTTCAATTAAATCACATATTCATTAGCCTAGAAGTAATTCCGGGAATTGATTGGCCTGAAAGCAATATTTTCTTTAAGATGATGCACGAAAAGTTCTAAAAGAACACCTTTTCTTAATAATATTCTTTAATTTTATAAATCAATCAGTTTTAACTATCGGTTATGCTTCCAAAAAATTAAAAATGTTTTTTTCAATGATGTTGCCAAAATATGAAATATGTTTTTTTTTTCAAAGAAAGCGAGAAAGGGAAAAAAATATTGAATTAATGCTACAGATATTGCAAACGATTACATAAATATGCCATTAAGTCGGGATTTCAATGCATATCCTGTCTAAATTCAATCAGATTTGCTGTAAATAAAGAAGATTTATTGAGTTAATGATATAGATATTGCAAACGATCACAGAATCATTTGTATTTATTTTTTAAAGAAAATATCACATTTTATATTTCTTTTATTTTATCCTGTCACGTGCTGACAGTTGCATTTCTGTAGATTTATTTTGCGATAATTTTTTTTTATTTGTGCTTCCGGCATTCTTTTATTTTATCCAGTCACGTGATAAAAACATGGTTAAAATATTTCTTTAAAAATTCGTTAAAAATAGAAGCTTACGTTATAAATTTAAAAAACCGATACCGTTAGAAAGCTAATTTTTTTATCTTTAAATTGATGTAAAAATCCTGTTTGTGCAATAATATTTTCTGAAGTTATAACGGAAAAACGTCGAAATTTCGCTTAAAATTTAATTAATTCAAATTCTAATTAAAAATTCGAAAAAAGGGCTCCGAGGTGCACATTCCGAACCTCCAAGGTATGCATGTACCAAATTTGGTAGCTGTAGGTCCAACGGTCTGGCCTGTAGAGCGTCAACACACACACACACACACACATTGAGCTTTATTATAAGTATAGATAAACCTGATTGATTTTAGACAGGATATGCATTGAAATCCCGACTTAATGGCATATTTCTATAATCGTTTGCAATATCTGTATCATTAATTCAATAATTTTTTCCCTTTTTCGCTTTTTTCAAAAAAACATATTTAACATTTTGGCAATATCACCGAAAAAAACATTTTTAATATTTTGGAAGCATAATCGATAAATTATTAGAGCGTTAAACTCAAAAAGTTTTTCCGAATAAAGTTACCGACTCTTTAACTTCTAAGAACTGAATCTTTTAACTTGAACTATTTCTTAAATTTTGGCTAATGAATATATGATTTAATTGAAAATTTTAGAACGTATTACTCATGGCGAACCAGCTGGTCGCCAAAGGCGGCTAGTATAGAATAGTTATGATATCCATAATTTTAAGTAAAAAATAGTATTTTATACTTACACTTATGAAAATAATATTTTATTCTTTCTTTCTTTTGTTGTTTAATATATTTTACAATTCATTGATTATAATTTTTTTAAAAATTACGAAACTTTAAAACTTTGTCTTGAACTCAGTTACAACTATAAAAAAGCATGCCGCAAATTCTTTTTAAAGTTAAATTTTCAAATGCGTGAAGATTAGGGAAATGTTTTACAGAAATAAGACTGTATCATTAAATAGCTAAAATTCATTTTAAATTTTGAAGAGGTGTAAAAATTGTAAAAAAATTTTTTTCACAAGCACTAAACTCTTCGCGAATTTTTTCTTCAAATTTTAATTAGTTTTTATTAAGTTACAATCAAATCAAGATTTTGGAAATCATTAACTTATTGAGAACTTACTACTCAAGGTATAACTACATGATAACTCAAGTCTACCAATCTGCACTGAGTCAGTCACCGACAGCTTTCCTTTCTATGTATATATATCGAACATTTTGATTTAAAAAAAGAATCAGTTCGAATTGTAAAAAAGTACCACTCTAAAATTCAATCTGAATTATAAATTTAAATTGCTTTATTCCACATGGGAGGTCTGAATGAACTGAAACATCTATAAATTACTATGTCAATGAAATAAACAACTCTGCGATAAATTTAATGGCGGTGATTCATCATTTTTTGCATATGTATTATTCGTTATTCCGAGTTTAAATGGATGTTGAAATTACTTATTAAATCGGAAATTGTTCATTGTAACATCCTATTCCTAGCTTTCTCTGATGCACGCTATAAAAACTTTCTTATGATGTATTAAACTCTAACATCCGCCTGCAGCAGATATTTTGCGATCCAACATGACAATAAATACTAAAAAGCATCTCCCATTACTGTAATAATATCTACCTAAGAAGCTGGATCAAATTAAGTGCTTCTCAAAAGCTCAGGACGGCTACGATAATATATACTTTATACCCACTTACATCAAGAAAAGGGTTGGGCTTTCCAATACGCAGCAAGGCAAAACGAAAATAAACACATCCTAGCCCGCAGTGTTGTTATTGAGACAGGATCGCTTTCATTAATTCAGCAATATCCTGGTTCGTCAGAAGAAACAAGAATTTCGGCAACTAATTCATGGCGATATTGTCCGTCAAAGTTTGACGTATGTGACCGACGGAATATTAATCGGTAAATTTGCTTATCATTTTAGGGAAAGGTCAACCCTACAAGGGCGGAGACCGGTATTTGACACCGGATCATCACCAGGGCTTTGCACTTTTTTGTTCGGTAAAAGCCGACTGCGTGGTTGTAGCAACCAATTGAACAAGGTTGTTTTTGCTGATGCCATTGTTTAAGACTAAGGTTACGCAAACTAGTATTCATTAACTATTCTGTCAAGATGAATGATGGCGATATGGGTTGCTGATTTATAACATTTTTTCATTTGTTAGATGTCAAAAAGTAAACATAGTTATATCGACAAAGTAAAATAGTTTCTTAACCCATTAGCATTATTTTGCTGAGACCGGAAATGGAATTGCGTCATCCGTTATCTATTAAAATCGTTTCTGATTTGACAAAATATTTCGTCATCCATGATATGTCCCAACAAATTTTATAAATGAATAAACTTTAACTTTAGTCCTTGACTATTGCATAAATCTTATTTGGGTTCTTTATATTAGTCTCTTTTTTAATTTTTTTTGAATTATTTAATGATTAATTCATTGAATAATTTAATTATTATGCTTTTATTTGAAGTAAGAACTTTTGAAAGATAAAAAAGGATTTTTTGATAAATAATTTTAAATTAAACCATTTCAGTTATTTAACAATTTTTAAAATATTATACGGCGAAAATATTGGTAAAGAAGATTTTTTGAAGTTTATAATAATTATTTTTAAACTGTAATACTTTTGGAAATTATAGTAAGAAATGTCAAAATTTCGCTTCATTTTTAATTACTTAAAATTTAAAAAAAATTACTACAAGGTACGCATTCTTACTCTCCGAAGCATAAAAAAATCAAAATTGTATGTGCTGTAGATCAAATATTTTGCCCTATTCGTCCATTTTTAATTGTCAGTGTTTATCAATAAATCGAAATAATTTTGTTCATATTTTAGCTTAATATTAGATATTTTATCAGAAAAAAGGTTTAGAAAAGATTAAAATTACTAAATATGTTATAAAATCTAAGATGTTACTCAGAATCATATTGTGAACATTTCAAAATAAAAATGTTTTTATCCTCCGAAACTAAGCAGTGGCTCTTTCGAACACCAAAATCATAACAAATCATATCGCAATTTATGAGTGTCATTAAAATTATTCTTCGTCTAATATATGAATCCCAAACCCAAAGCCATTCTTGGAAATTCTCGCATTTTTACGTGAAATATTTTTAAGTTGTATGTGAGCTTTTATTTTACGTTGTTAAATAATTTCCAATTTGCTTCCTGAGCTAAAAAACGTTCTTTTTTCTTTTATTACCTGAACTTTCTCTTCTAAAAACTTTTATTGGTCATATGCAGGGATCAGACGTCAAGCCTCTCTTTCCTGTCTTATGTAGCGTAAAATTCTGCAATGCCAAAAAAATTACGTAGTCAGCGAAATTCCTCCTGTTTTGCATAAAAGCGCTGCAATAAAATCCCCCCTTCCATATTCTATATTTAAAACTGAAAAATAAAACGCTTTTGTGTGTGTTTTTCACGGCTTTCACTTGAATAACTGTAATTATTTTGGAACATTGTATTTCCGAAGTTTGTGCTATTTTGTTCCACAACTAAAGAAAATGAAGAGTCTCTGTATACGAATAAAGGCATCCAACGTTCTTTGTTTTAAAGAAATAGTTTATCAAAGTGATATGCATTTTGTTTGTATCTAGAATAAAATACCTAGGAAAAGTTTGTATCTAGAGTAAAATACCTAGGATAAGTATTGTATTTAGAGTAAAAAATACCTAAAACATGTTTGGTATTTTTTACCCAAAGAGTGAGAAAAAGATAATATTAAATTATTCTTCTCGTTTTTTTATGTTTATAATGTATTTATTATCGTGAAAAATCTCTAGACACAAACTATTCATTTGTATATTATGTTGCAAATTTGTCCTAGGAAAAAAATGCCTAGGACAAGTTTGTATTTAGAGTAAAATACCTAAGACAAATTTTATTTAGAGTAAAATACCTAGGACAAGTTTGTATCTAGAGTAAAATACCTAGGACAAGTTTTTATCTAGAATAAAATACCTAGTACAAGTTTGTATCTAGGGTTAAATACCTAGGACAAGTGATGTATCTAGAGTAACTCTAGTTTGTACCTCAAGCGCACTCTGTACGTACAGTTATGATAATCTAAAATAAATATTTACTTACACTCTGTATACAAAGATTATCCATTACATATTCCAAATATGGATTCATTCAATTCAGGAATTGGGTATAAGATATCTCACAATTGATTGACGACTGACAACATTAGTGACATCAACTGAACACAGTTTCTCCTGGAATCAATTCAAGGTATTTAATATCCAACAACCAGTCCTCAGAATACTCGAGGCATTCCCAGAATTCCCTCACATATAATGAATCATCAGCAGCATATAGTCTTCTGACTGTTAGTCTTTGCATTCATTACTGGAAAAGTAATTAACATACTTCAAACTAGTTCGAGAAACTGGTAAACAAAAAATATTGTTTGTAGGATTAAATCAGGTGCACATAAATTATTTAACACTATTACCTAAAATTTTCGAAATTATTTCTGAAAAGTAGGAAAATGAATTCAAATGCATGAATCAAAGTAAAAACTGGCCTTATAGAACTATGTAAAGCGTTTAAAGAATTTAGGAGTATATCAAACATTCCTTTATACAAGTATAGAATTTCACTTGTATTTTTTAAAAATAATATTTAGCTGCGTTAATGTAAATAAACTTAATATACAAATCCGAATGGAATAAATTTAAAAAAATATAATAAAATATTCACCAAATTTTTGGTTTTTATAACATGGTAAATTTTTATTTAAATCTTACACAATACTTATTTTTTTATTTTTGCAAAAAACATGTAAATCTGTTATCACGAATAAAAGAAAGACTAAAAATATCGTTGATAATTAATTTTAATTAACTAATTTTTAATTAAATTACTTAAAAAAATTAAATACACTTATTATTTAGGTAGCATAGCTGTGCTAAAAACCTCTCCTTCATTAAATTAAACAGTGTATTGAATAAACGGTAATTTAAATAAATTATTCAATTATTCAAAATCAATTAGACACTTCATAAATAATAAAAGCGAAAATTCGAATATTCTTAAAATATACTACAAACTTACAGTATTTCTTTTTATGGTCATAGAGAGATTCTTACCTAAATACTGATTCAATTTTTTTTCTTAAACAATAATAATTTTAGCAATAACAATAATAAAACAATTTTAACAATTTTATGGAATTCTAGCTATTACCTTTGGCAAATAAAAAGATCTATAGCTGTCAAATTTTATCATTAACTTATTTTCATTTTCAAGGTTGCATTCATTGCTCATTTCCAATTCCCTGATGTATATAACATTTCCATTTTGTTTGCTCTGCTATCCTATTCTAAACGAGATTGGCTTATTTTACACGTATTTGCAACTTTTTATAAATAAATAATGTTACACACTAATACGATAAGTTCTTTAACTTTATTCTTCTCTTTGAATAATTCAATCTTTCCCCTTTAGGTCAATTATTTTACTAATTTTAATGTAATAGAATTGGAGGACTCCATTCATAAAAGGAATTCACTCATAGATACAGTTTCTACCTTCTTTCTTCTCCTCACATGTGTCCACACTTGTTTCGATTTTTCAAATAAAATTATTAAATAGTTTTCTATTTGTATTCTCTTCCTTGAATGCATGCATTATTCATACTTTTCTGAATTCGTTAATTTTAACACTAGATTTACTACAAGTTAAAAGGACTTTATCGATCATCCTCAGTATTACCTTTAAAATATTCAAGCTTTAAACCAAAATAATCTTTAATATAACATTGTTATATTAAAGATTAACATTAACATTTAATATAACATTGTTGTATATACGTTAATTTTAATTTAACTATTTTGTGCTTTTAAAACATTTTTAAAGAAAAAGTTTTTCTTAAAATCAAACTTAAAAAACTGATAGCAAGAATTTAAAATTATTATTTTTTAATTATTTTGTTTATTAAAAGTATTTATATTTTTTGCTTCAAAAATATAAAAAAAAATTTTTCAAGTGCATTTCATAAATCTCTATTATATGGCAATCCAATCATGCTCAAAGCTTAATTTTTATTTGCTTTTAATTCATTTATAAATAATAATTATACCATTTATCCTTTTCTTTCGCACAAAATGAGTATTTAATGAAAAATGCATTTATTCATTCAACGGAAACTTTCATTCATAATATTTGATATTTAACACTAGCTTCACCATGAGTTGACGCATACCGATTTGTAGTAAAAAGTTTAAAATGAAACCTTTCGGTATTTTATTAGAAAAAATACAAATTGGTCTATCTATTATGAAATTAACATAGAAAAAAACTTTTATATTTTCAATACATTTGTTGAGGTGTGGTGTGATGAGAAGGCAGTTCCTCTGAATTTATTTAAGAAAAAAATAGTTTATTTTCTAATCTCAGCCTTCAAGACCATCAATTCTTCTACTATCATCTCCTACCAAAACATTGACTTCCAGGTCTTCTTACTAACAACCTATAATAGTTTTTATTTGATTGATTTTCGACTCCATTTTCTTACTTCTTATATATACATAATTTAATAACATATAATTCTTTCTATATTTACACCTATATCTATGTGCATCGCTATGAAACCGTTACATATTTAAATATAAATGTATGTGTGGGGGCATCTTAATAAGCCAATAACAGCCACTAGACATTAGCGGTCGCTTTTGTCGAATGGGTACGTTACTGGAGTTCAAACCCAAAGATCACAGGTTCGATCCTTAGTGGAATTCAACCTACTCATTGGCACAATTCTCGCCAACACCACCGCCACATATGTATTCTCAACAATATTTAATCGAATGATCAAAGTGGCCTTTTCGGTAAAAATGGTATATTATATACATTCCTCCGAAACTAAAAAGATATTTGTGATTATATGTCTTATAAATGTAAGTAAAAATTAATTAAAATATTCTCATAAAATACGAAAATAATTTTCTTGAAGAAAATTAATAAAACGTTTTCTCAGAGGGACCAAAATGACTCCTTGGTAAAGATAGTATTAATAAAATCCTATGATGACTCTAAAATAAATCAATCCAGGAAATATTAATAATTGCACTTTAAAAATATACTTTACAATCAATAAAATATTAATTACGTTAATTAATATAATACGCTAAACAAGAAGGATTACAAGTTCGTGTCATTGTATACATCAGAATCTGTCATGCTTCTGTTATATAAAAAATTAATAAAATATCAAAAAATGCCCATTAACTGCATAATCTACCGTGAAGAGATGATATAAATTCTCTTCATTATTCTTCTGTGAAATACTTTATTATTTATATAAAATATTAACCATTTTTGAAGAAATATAATGATTAGTATAGATATTCTGTTGAGATTTTGTGCAATTACTATGAAGGCTATGTTTTATAAATGACTATAGAATATGATTAATCTCCAAGTAGTTTATAAATAATTATTTGATCATCTATAGAATAATCAAGCCATTAATTATTAATGTAAGATATTATTATTATTAAAAATGTAACAATTATTATATATCTTCAGCTGTAATGATATGCAATTGCTTTGAAGCTCTATTCTATAAATGATTACAAAATATGATTAATTTCCAATTAGTTTTTAAATAAATATTTGAAAATCTGTAGAATAATCCTATTATTTATTAATCATTTACACAAGATATTTATTATTATTGAATAAATATTATAATTATTATATATCTTCTGTTGGAATTATGTGCAATTGTTTTGAAGGTTCTGCTCTATAAATGACTATGATTAATCATGTTGTTTATGAATAAATATTCAATGATCTACAGAATAATAGAATCCTTATTTATTAATTATTTATATAAAATATAATTATTACTGAAGAAATCTAATAATTACTATATTTCTTCTGTTGAAATTACATGCAATTGCTTTAAAGGCTATGTTGTATAAATAACTGCTGAATATGATTAATTATGTAGTTTATAAATAAATATTCAATAATCTATTGAATAATCGAGCCATCCATCTCAGGTGGGAGCCCCATTATTCATTATTCATTGACAGCTAAAGGTTAAAAAAAAGGACAAAATATCACTGGCTGAGTATTTGCTAAAGGATTCAAAATATTTATCTTTCAATTATCTTGTTTCAATGTCTATTAAATCCGTTATTAAAATAAGAATACTGTTACTTTCCAAAAATCACAACTAAAATGAATGAAGTTACATATTAAAAGTTTATAATCACCCAAGTTTCATCAGTTAAAAATGACTTTGCGTAGTTATAATCTTATAACTTAACCGAATAATTCTTGTATATAAAGTAGAAATCCATTCAACAGGATTTCTAAAATGTTAGAAATTTACATAAATTTTATAATATATATTTTTATTATATTAGTTTAATTATATTATTACATTTATATAAATATAATTTTTATTAGATTAGAATTAGCCGATGGGCATAAAATTTAAACGGATAATTGATTTTGAATTATCTTTCCTTAAATATTGAATAAATGCTCACATGAACCTTTGATATGTGATGTATTAAAAAAAATTTCGGATTTTTTTTTTTCATTGAATTAAATATAAGAAAATAATTCGGCAATCAATGTTTCAACGTTTAAAAAACAGAAACTGCTCAAAAACGTTGAATTTTATGCTTATTATCAATTTTTTCGATTTCAAAATGTTTACTTAGAAATTTATTGTAGATAATGAGAATGAATGTTGTATTTATAAAAAAAAATGAAGGCTCAAATTTGGCATTTGATTTCAGGATGTATGAATATATCCCAAATTTCTCAAATTTTTAAGTATAAATTATATTTGGGATATTTATATTTAATATTTTTCTTTGGAATTCAGTGGGCGTATATTGCACTGGAAAAGTAGTTATATTAATTACTAGAAGCCTTTGGCGACCAGCTGGTTCACCAAGAGTAATGGGGTCTAAGGTTTTCAATTAAATACTTATGTACCTTGCTCTCTTTATAATTTCTCTGCCAGATATATTTAAACTTCGAAAGTCACGTAACACTGATTTACTAAATTAATGATATAAATGTTGCAAACGATCATAGAAACCTTTGTATTGTATTTCTTTTTTAGAAAACATAACATTTAATATTTATTTAATTTCATCCAATCACGTGGTGAATGTTACATTTTTTTTCGATTTAATTTGCAGTCATAGTTAATTTATTTTTTAATTTGAACTTCTGTCAGTATGATTTCAACAGTTTAATAAAAGCTATTTTTTCCCCTTTGCTCGTTCATTATTTATTTTAGAAAATGTCACATTTTATATTTCTTTTATTTTATCCAGTCACGTGCTAAAAGTTGCATTTCTTTAGATTTAATTTGTAATGATAGTTGTTTTTTTTTAGTTTGAACTTCCGTCAATAGGATGGCAACATGCTGATAAAACCTAATTTTTCCCCCTTGACGTGCTTGTGCAGATTAAATTTTATTGTTTTGTCCGAAATATATTGTTGTAAAACATGGTTAAAATATTTCTTTATAAATTCGTTAAAAATAGAATCTTAAGTTATACATTAAAAAAGATACCATTAGAAAGCTAATTTTTTAATCTTTAAATTGATGTAAAAGTCATGTTTGTGCGATAATATTTTCGGAAGTTATAGCGGAAAATCGTCGAAATTTCGCTTAAATTTTAATTAATTCAAATTCTAATTAAAAATTCGAAAAAAGGGGCTCCGAGGTGCACATTCCCAAGCTCCAAAGTATGCATGTACCAAATTTGGTAGCTGTAGGTCCAACGGTCTGGTCTGTAGGGCACCAACACACACGCACACACTCACACACATTGAGCTGAGCTTTATTATAAGTATAGATTTATAGTCACATATGATGCAACTAATATAAGATATATTAAATAGATTTTTCGATTTTGGATATAAAATCTTTTCCCATCTGAAACTTTTTTAAGACAGTGCTGGGCAATATCAAAATTGGCTTTTAATTGCGAATTCAACTTTTTTTTAAAAATGAAAGGCCAAAAGTTTTTTTCTCTATTTTTTATTAGAATTTACAGCGTAAAAATTGAATCCAATGTCAAAAAATGTTCAAAATTCTGATTAATAAATAACGCAAACTATCAGAGCTATATTTTATTTTATCTGAGCTTTCATTACTTATAATTTATAATTTTATTTTTAATGAAATAAATTCAGAGTTCCTCTCGTTCATCTTAGTCCGCAGGAAAATTCTTAGAAAGCTATTAGGTTTTTCAAAACACTACTTTCTTTTTTGCTATTATGGAAATGATCTTTAAACAAAAATATGCCCTTCATAACTTTTTTATATTATGTGCGATCTCACTTAGAAAATTTTCCCGCTCACTCTAAATTTAAATACATAAAAAATCTGGTTTTATCAAACACTAATTCGGCTGATTCAGTTATAATATGATAATGTATCTAGTTTTTTTTAATACTTATGAAAGAATTTTTTGATACTAAGTACAATTTTTCTCTCATACTTTAAATACAAAGATGAGAAAATCTGGTTTTTATTAAGTACTAGCCGCCTTTGGCGACCAGCTGGTTCGCCATGAGTAATGCGTTCTAAAATTTTCAATTAAATCACATATTCATTAGCCTTGAAGTAATTCCGGGCATGTATTGGCCTGAAATAAATATTTTCTTTAACATGATGGACGGAAAGTTCTAAAAGTACACCTTTTCCTAATAATATTCTTTAATTTTATAAATCAGTCAGTTTGAACCATCGGTTATGCTTCCAAAATATTAAAAAATAATTTCGATGATGTTGCCAAAATATTAAATATGTTTTTTTAAAGAAAGCGAGAAAGGGAAAAAATTATTGAATTAATGATACAGATATTGCAAACGATAACATAAATATGCCATTAAGTCCGGATTTCAATGCATATCCTGTCAAAATTCAATCAAGTTTACCGTAAATAAAGAAGATTTATTGAGTTAATGATATAGATATTGCAAACGATTAAAGAAACCTTTGCTTTGCATTTATTTTTTAAAGAAAATATCACATTTTATATTTCTTTTATTTTATCCTGTCACGTGCTGACAGTTGCATTTCTGTAGATTTATTTTGCGATGATAATTTTTTTTAATTCGAACTTCCAGCATTCTTTTTTTTATCCAGTCACGTGATAAAAACATTGTTAAAATATTTCTTTAAAAATTCGTTAAAAATAGAAGCTTACGTTATAAATTAAAAAAACTGACACCGTTAGAAAGCTAATTTTTTAATCTTTAAATTGATGTAAAAATCATGTTTGTGCAATAATATTTTCGGAAGTTATAACGGAAAAAAGTTGAAATTTCGCTTAAATTTTAATTAATTCAAATTCTAATTAAAAATTCGAAAAAAGGGCTCCGAGGTGCACATTTCGGACCTCCAAGGTATGCATGTACCAAATTTGGTAGCTGTAGGTCCAACAGTCTGGCCTGTAGAGCGCCAACACGCACACACACATTGAGCTTTATTATAAGTATAGATTAATTCGCCTGACTCTTTTCTATTATGACAGTATATGCAACCTTTTTATTAGTTACAAAAATAGAATTAAATGTTCTGCCTTATATTCCAATTCGTAGAATTTTTTCCTCGCGCTATGAATATAAAGATAAAAAAATCGGATTTGTATCAAATACTAATGCGATTCATTCGTTCATATTATGGCAATATATGCAGCTTTTTTTATTGCTTGTGAAAATGATTGCTTGTGAATAATCGATGACAAGTAGAATTTTTCACAAACATTCTGAATAAGGAAAGTAGGAAATTTGGTTTTAGCAAGTACTAATTTGTCTGATTCGTTTCTATTATGGTGATATATCTAACATTCCTTAAGATTGATAAAAAAATCTCCGAACGTTTATTACAAATTATTCTGTGCCCGAAAGGAAATTTCCTTAGAAAACCTAAAAAGTTATTTGAAATTAAAAAATAAATTAAGCGAATAGTTCAAAGTATTAAAATAAATTATTTAAAATTTTAAGTAAATGGGGAATGAGAGTTAAAGGGGAAAAAACAGGTTTTTTTCCACTTAAATGCTACTAATTTATTCCTCAATCTGACACCCTCTCGTTCAGCTCTACGCATATCGCCACTCTAGTTATATTCTAGTTTAGTGGCGTCATTCCAGTTATATCACTATAACTAGATGGTAATTATGCTTCTTCGCATCTAAGCTAAAGTAATAGTAATTACGCTTCTTCACGTCTGAGCCAAAGTAGATATTTTGAATTTTTTAAAATGAAAAACAATTTTTCCCAGAAAACAAAATTTAATTATAGATATATAAAAATATCTCAAGATCTGACAAAGATTTTATGATAACGTGACATGTTAAGCCCTCACAAATTGCCACTTTCTTTCAAAATATTTTTGAGAAAAAAATCACAATCTCCCGAAATCGGGCAATTTTCCCACAAATTTCAAAATATTATGAGGCAATTAAAACTTCTTGCATCTAAATATTCTGGAGTAATTATAAATAATTGTTTCTTACAACTTTTTGAAAATGTTACTGACTCTGGAGTAATTATAAATAATTGCTTCTTACAAATTTCTGAAAATGTTTCTGCGCAATTAAAGCAACTTACTCTTTTAATTTGATTAGAACCAATGAGAAAATTGTTCAAAGAAGAAGAAAAGAAATGAACTCAGGCACGCGAGGAAAACTCAACAAAACTTTTCCTATAGAGAAAAGAACAATATCATCAGCTGTGGTTAACTTAATAGATGCCAGATATTTTTAGAGGAGAAATAGAAAATCCTTAATAATAGAAAAATACACAATAATGGATCTTCTTAAAGGGAAAGAATTTATTATTTAAACTTTATAAAAATATTAGAATATGTTAAATAGATTTATTATTAACTAGACGCCTTTGGTGACCAGCTGGTTCGCTAAGAGTAATGGGGTCTAAGATTTTCAATTAAATACTTATGTGCCTTGCTCTCTTTATAATTTTTCTGAAAGATATATTTAAACTTCGAAAGTCACGTAACACTGATTTACTAAATTAATGACATAGATGTTGTAAACGATCATAGAAACGTTTGTCTTGTATTTCTTTTTTAGAAAACATAACATTTAATATTTATTTAATTTCATCCAATCACGTGGTGAATGTTACATTTTTTTTTCGATTTAATTTGCAGTCATAGTTAATTTATTTTTAATTTGAACTTCTGTCAGTATGATTTCAACAGTTTAATAAAAGCTATTTTTTTCCCTTTGCTCGTTCATTATTTATTTTAGAAAATGTCACATATTATATATTTTTTATTTTATCCAGTCACGTGCTAAAAGTTGCCTTTCTTTAAATTTAATTTGTAATGATTTTTTTTTTTAGTTTGAACTTCCGTCAATAGGATGGCAACATGCTGATAAAACCTAATTTTTCCCCCTTGACATGCTCGTGCAGATTAAATTTTATTGTTTTGTCCGAAATATATTGTTGTAAAACATGGTTAAAATATTTCTTTATAAATTCGTTAAAAATAGAATCTTAAGTTATACATTAAAAAAGATACCATTAGAAAGCTAATTTTTTTATCTTTAAATTGATGTAAAAATCATGTTTGTGCGATAATATTTTCGGAAGTTATAGCGGAAAATCGTCGAAATTTCGCTTAAATTTTAATTAATTCAAATTCTAATTAAAAATTCGAAAAAAGGGCTCCAAGGTACACATTCTCAACCTCCAAGGTATACATGCACTAAATTTGGTAGCTGTAGCTCCAACGGTCTGGTCTGTAAAGCGCCAATACACACACACACACACACATTGAGCTTTATTATAAGTATAGATTAAATATTAAAAATGATATATCTCAATAAAATAATGAACACAAGAATCAGCTAAGATTTACTTATAGGCATAGAGAATGCATGCATATATTCAAATGCTATCATAAGCATGAACATACTTCACAGTCTTTTTAATAAAATAAACAGAACAATAAATGAGTTCTTGTGACCAACAAAAATCACTAAGGACAATTACCGAGTATGGAAACAAGCCAATAAACTTCATTGTATATTATGTCCTTTTTCTGCACGTCATTATTTATATGGAAGCTATTGGCGTATTGAAAATCCAATTATTGTATTTAATAAACATTGTATTGTGTAATCCTTTTTTCTTTTTAACCATGAATGGAAAAAAGTTATTGAGAAATGAAAGATGAAAATCGCATAATGCTTCTATAGAACAACCGAGTGAATAGACTGAACTGGAGTTATAAAAAAAATTGTTTCAGACAGAGAAAAACAGAGAAAAGGGACACTTATAGAAGTAAAACATGATCACAAAGGAAAATAAATTAAAGGATAATCAGAATAGATTATTCAATCGCATTTTCTGAAATAAGAAAATAAACTGTTTTTCCCATTCTCATATATATAGTATCAAGAAATTATACTAATTGTCAAAACTTCGCACTCTAGATTTCGACGTATCTTCACGTTTCAGACCTCCTTGAATTGAAGAAATACATTTTTGGAAAACATCCGTCTATCTGTCTGAGACAGATATAACTCAAAAACGTTTTTGATTTAGACGAATGAAATTTGGTTTACTGTCTGAAAACTATCTAATTTTGTGTACAATTTGCTCAGAAGTTCATCTTTCGGTCTATACGAATATACGTTAATACAATAACTGCGAAAAGATAGATTAGATAAGATTCGGCACACAGATTTAACATCTGTAGTATAAACGCATGTCAAAGTTTGAACCAAATCCAACAAAAGGTGGATTGTCTCCGCATCTGTGCTTTCAAACACATTTAAACGCGATAATAAATACATATATGAAGCTTGATGTGAGATTTTAAGACTCCTAGTGCAGTTATGTATCAAATATGTATTTCAATCGATCGTAAAAAATGTGCCTAAAGCATAAATTGGATTTTAGAATACTATTACTCGCATATCAGTAATTAATAACCAAAACACTAGCCAAGAATAATAATAAAATAGATTGAATTAAAATGCTAAGTTCAAGCCAAAAAATATTTCGTAACTATCGTATGCCAATCCCATGTAACGTGACAGCTTTATTAGAGAGTAGACGATAAACTTTGCTGAGACCATAACCGCTGGTTCATTGATGGTGATAGTTGTCATAGTTGTTGAAATATTTGTTAGCTGAAATGAAGGATTTAACAATTATATACAAAATATCTTTGCCATTTTTGAAACTAATACGAATTTTCAAAAAGATATTCATAATTTTGTATGAAAAATGTAGTAGCAGTTGTAGAACATTACTCATAGGCTTTATAGAGAAGACTTGAAAGTATTATTCCATCTGTGGTAAAATTCAAAGTATGTGAAAACTCCTTCAGCCTTATCTAGTTTCCTTGCAAGAATGATTCATTTTAATGAATCATTACAAAATAAAGAGATCATAAGGTGATAATGTAGTCACTTCAAGCATTTTCTTCAAACCAGTGTTAGCAAACAGATCGTTAAGAACCAAAGAACAAATACTTGCTCTGAGATCCTTAAATCACGACAAAGGGGCGGTTGAGAGATAAACAAAAACCTATCAATTGCACCCCTTCCTCCAGGCAATCGTTACTCATTTCGGACATGGTCTGCATGGAATGATTGGGGGTCCATTATCTATGCGCCGCAGGGATTATTAGCGCGAATCAAATACCCGATAAATCCCGGGTCCCTCGGGATGGGTATCAGACGTTGTCTAATGCAGCAAAAGATCAATGGCACAACCCCTTCCCTGAGAGAAATCGTTTGCAGGGAAAGGGGTTCCTCTGAAAAAGATGAGATTGGAACGCTTCGCATCCTTTCGATTTTGGAGAGACGCGTAATGGCTTAAGAGATCCTAACATTATTTGTCATTTTCCTGCCTACAGCAGCTTTTTTTATTTCTTTCATCCGAGGATGGGCTCGAAAGCGATGAGGCCTGAAGACGACTGTGATTTTACTTTATGGATTTCCCGTTTGGAATTGTTTCAGATTTGGAGGAAAGGGAGACTTGAAAACGAATTTCTGAGTAGAACTCGTCTAACCTTCTTCTGAAATTGGCAAATTTCGATTTTCTTCAATCTTGGAGAGGATACAGTTGGAAGAAAAAGAATTGGTTCGGTCTGTGATAGATAGCTGATTACAAAGCAATAAAAGGGGTAGAGGGGCTGAGCCATTTGCAGATATTGGGCACTATTTGTCCAATTATTTTATTTTCAAAAACATTTTGCTCTGTACATTGAGCTCATAAATCCTCATAGCCTTTGAAATTGTAGATCTGAGCCAGATTTTAATCTTCAGAACTAGGAAGCTCAACCATTAGAGAAACCTACCAAACAACGAAAATGTGCCAGAAAGTTTGGTGAATATTTTTTTCTAATTTTATCCAACTAAATTTAACTGTGATAACAAAATTACATTAATTATCAATTAAATTACAAAATTACATGATTTAATCATTAATTAGTACTGGTACTAGGAAAAGGTATAAGACGCTTAGCGGAATTGGATAACTAATGGATGTTTCTGATCTGCTTTTGTGGAGCATAAATCCATACAGAGGAAGTGCTCGATACTATTTCAAATTCCTTAAAAATCTTCTAGATTCCTTTTGATGAATTTAGTAGAACCTAGAGTTTACCGGATTAAAGTTCCATAAATTGTTTTTAAAAAACGACACATCTCATTAATTTGCCTTAAAGCGACATGGAGAAGTCCTGGTTTTTGAATCCATGTTCGAAATTCTAACGCTAAAGTCAAACAGAGAAAGGCTTAGAAGAGTTACGGAATTGTAT
>JAPMOQ010068140.1:455955-471428 GCA_026543055.1 Argiope trifasciata | reverse complement strand
TATATAAATTAAAATATTAATAAAAATATATATATATATATATATATATATATATATAATAAAATGTAAGTATTCAAGGCACAATTTAAAAAAAGAAGCAATTCTAGTTGGTTTTAAATTATTCTGTCTAGAAATGAACTAGTCTCGATCACTAAGTGATTGGAATCTTAATTTTAATTTGTATCCATTCCATAACCATTAGAGGAATTGCAAAGTTATTTTTTTCTAATATTTTAATTGAGAACTTACTGAGTTACTATCTGTTACAAACCTGTCTTGGCAATAGTTTCAAAAACTTGAAAAAAAATTTTTAGGAAGCATCTTACATATGAAATAATCGATGCTAAATAATTGAAAAATAGTAGAAAATATATTAGAATCTTATCACCTTTCCTGGTACTTTTAATAATATTAAAAACATTATAACTTTTTTTGATTATTTTGTGACATTTTATATAGATCATTCTATACACTAAAGATCATTCACATAGCGATGCAAAAACAAAAAAATAAAAAGATCTAAATTTTTTCCACCGATCATTTAACTATGAGATTCTAATAGGTATTTCTTTGCAATGTGTTGATTTAGGTAAGGAAATTTTAGGTACCTTTAAAAATATTCAAACAAGAATTTTTATCCCTTCACTCGGAGCCTGTGATAATGCAGATTAAACCTGTTTTACAGAGTTCCAGAAGGATTAATTAAATTTTTAAAAAATGTGGAATTGGATTTGGAAACTAGAGAAAATTTCAGAATGAAGCTAATATGGGTTAAATTAAGATAAAATAAATTAGGATACAAATTAGTTTTAGAAATATTATTACACACACCGACATGCATACATACACACAGACACACACATACACGTGTGTGTGTGTGTGTGTGTGTGTGTGTGTGTGTGTGTGTGTGTGTGTGTGTGTGTGTGTGTGTGTGTGTGTGTGTGTGTGTGTGTGTGTGTGTGTGTGTGTAAAATTTTTTCGAAGCAGATGACAGTTCGAAGACATTGAGTAAAACTGTTCACTTTTAAGTTCGCTTCATTCTTCCTCCGGAAGCAGACATATTTACAAATAGATGTGGCGAAAAAAGAAGAACTTAATTTTCACTCGTTTTATATAGATTTTAATAGGGAAAAGATTGCTTATATCGTCAATATATCAAAGATTCTCTTAGGGATTTCTACACGCCCATCTCAAAGCAAGGGAAACACAGGGATTTTTTCTTTAAAAATGTGCTTATTGGACATTTTTCTAGCCCTTCATGCGGAGCGTGTTAAAGTCATTGTAGTTGATTCAGCAATTTAACAATGCTTCTCTTGAATTAATTAAGTAGAGAAAGTGGAATCGGATCAAGAAATAAGAGAATATTTTAGAATGACTTTGATATGGGCTAAATTAAGATAAAACTTTAGAAATTAATTTGAATATATATATACTGGGTTCACGAAAATCCCATGTATCTTCCAATCTGTACATTTGAAAAAAGCGAAAGCAGTGAAGACAGTTGCCGTGAAAGTCGAAGACAGATACATTCTGTTTTAAATTTAAATAAAAATAGAATAGAAATTTAACTAATCTAATATTATAGCGATAATCTACCGACTGTTTAAGAAAAAAAAATGACTATCTCTTTTTAATATTTTGTAGCTGACAATGTAGGTCGTAACGTCATCCAACCAAACTTAAATTCTTATTTTTTTCCTAATTTTTCACTTTTTATGGATTGATTTCAAAGAAGTTCGACGATAAACCTTTTACACTCGAATGATGCCTCTCATTCATCATTCAGGAAGGTGCCTCATTTTGACATTTAAATTTGCTTATTTTACAATTTTGATGGCTTAAAATAACTACAAAATGGTATAAATATGTAGATTAATTTTTTGGAGAAACTCTGCTGAAATCAATAATATATTTTCATTTTTTAAAACAATTAACAAGCCCTTGTATAAAGTGAATAATTATGCAACGGATTACTTTTCCGAGTGCAAAGGGTTAAATTCTTGCAGTCATCATAATGACCCGTATTTAATGGTTAGTTGGTTGTGTGTGGTTTATTGGCGCAAGAGCCACACTTGGCCAAACTGCGCCAAGCATATGGTAAAATTAGAGCAGACATTTAAAACAACACGATGTTAAAAGCAGACGTAAGTTATTGAAACCACATGAAATGTATCGAACACATGAGTATTAAAAAAGGAACGATTTTAACGTAAGACAGGTAAGGCAGGACCCTAATTTAAAAAAAACCAACTTGAAAATCCAGTATACATTACAATTAAAGGCAAAGATAGGAGATAAGAAAAACCAATGCCCAACAGATTACTAGGAATAGAAACGGGTAAACCCCTATATAAAATGGAATATGATACTGATTTCAATTCTCTGGTCCCGCACAAAGTTTTTATGAAGCTAATTGACATATTCGCTGCCACTGGCGCGCCTGTGCGTTACAAATAACATGTAATCTAACCATCTAACTATGTAATCTAATAATATGTATAACCATCTCAATTATTAGATGACACCTTCAGTACTACAGTTAAAATATAGCAAAGAAGGGGTCATCTAATTAGATGGTCCTGATATCAGGCGTGGAAGTGAGCGTGTTAAATCAAGCGAATACATGGAGGTAGTGGTAATAAAGAGAGAGCACTTGTGGATATATTTTAATATTTAATAATGCGGTTATTGAAATATTTATCTCATATTTACATATATAAATTAAATATTTTTTCAATGAATTCTTTATTACCCTTTTCTTTTTGACTAAAGAGGGTGCTTTTTGCTTTATTTTTTAAAGTTAATTATTATTTATTTTAACTTTCTGATATGAAAGATATATAAAGAAAAAAACATTGTGATTATCTAAAGCTTCGAGCTCAAGATTTTGAGGATTCTCCAATTATCAAATTTCCTTGAATTGGAAAAAAACACTTTTAAATAATGTCTATAAATATAACTGTCAGTATAGAAACGCTTTGAATTGTACGGAAGAAAATTGGCATGTTGTTTTTTTACAAAATTTGTAGATGTTTGCCAAATTTTGAAAAAATTAATTCGTAGAAATTCTAACAGTCCGATACAAGTGAGCATGATAGCTACAAAATGTAAAGATTTGATTAGATAAAAATTCTCATACAGATTATTTATTCTGTATGAGAATTTTTTAATGAAGATTCTTTAATGAAGATAAATAAGATAATAAGATAAATAAGAAGATAATAACTTATATTATTCTTTAATGAAGATTCGTATAAAGCTTGAAATCGAATCAATTGCTTTCGCATAAGTAAAAACTCAATTATTCAAAAACGCAAAAATTTCAATAAATAAAATATGTAATGACATCACGGAACTACAATCATAGTTCTACGTTAAATGTTGTTTTCAGTTTATCAGAAAAGTTGATCAGCATTTAAAATACATACTTGATTTGCTGCTACTAGTGTATTGACCGTATGAGAGTGATTAATCTCCAAAGTTTGAGCTTTAGACCCATGTCAAAGATCCATCTTTCGTAATTATTGTTCGTCAATAGAAAGTACTAAATACACAATACCAATTTTTTTAACAAAATAAAAATTTGTTTTTTAACTGTGACTGAAAAGATAAGCTCTTATGGCATTTAAGATCTTGCCCAAAGTTCACAATTTATTGCAGGGCGAGGAAATATAACATATTTATTATAGAGTGGCTGAGAAAGTTTTAAGGAGATCACTTCTTCTGATTTAAATCTCATTTCTAATTTATTATAATAAACATTGAAGAATTTAGAAAAAAAATTTAAATTCCGAAAATAAGAAGTTATATTTTCGATAATAAAGACGTGAGCAAAATTTTGAAACCTTGGACCGTAAAGAAACAAATGAAGAATTGATTACAAAATGCCATCCATATAAAAATCGAAGAAAAAAAATATCAAACTTAGGAGCACTTTTCAATTATACAAGGCTAGTACAGTATTAGTTCAGGATTTGATGAACTATGATTCCTAATCCTAAATGAGTAAATGTACAGCAATTTTGGAACTATCAAGACAGTTGATAGCACAAATTTGTGGCAAATTTTACAATCTTAATTTTTTTAAATTTAACTTAAATTCAACTTTAAAAAAATTCAACAGAACTAAAATTTGATTATAATTGAATTGATAGTTAATTCTCTATTTCATTCATCCTTATTTATATCAGCTTAAAATCATAGAAAAAATTTCAAAATTTTCTGGTGGATTTGCGATGTAAGTTCAAAAATTTAGTGATACTTAAATTAATAAATAATTTCGAACGAAGATGTAAAAGCAATGAAAAAAAATTTATCTTCCTTAAACTAAAAAATATATTAAAAAAACTCTAGTAATTATTTTCTAAATTAGAGTTTATGAATAAGGGTGAGATGACAGTTTCGAAGTTTTCATTGCAAGCGATTTCTCATTAAGACGATTTTAATATCGATAACGAATGAAAAGAATTAAGAATGAAATGAATGTTGTAAGCTTTTTATTCACTTGTTTTTTCTGTATTATTATTTTCGAACACTTGCTCCTAAGATTACTCTTATGATGAATTTTAAAATTCGACGTGAAATAAATCCACCAGCAACTTTTGCTTCAAACGCCACCTTTGAGCAATGCAACAACTTTTAGCTTTTGTAACGAATAAGTGAGCTCTAACTGCCATCTATTGGTTAGAATCCGTACTTTCGAGTCCAGTTAATCGAAAAATTTCTCCAGTAATATCAATTAATATTCAATGAAAATAATTAATAATCTTTTTAATTCCAAGGAAATGAAATAAAACCAACGGCTAGATTAATTGTTTTTCATAGCAATTTCAGACTTAGAGAGTTTGTAAATGAAATTAAATAATAGCTGCATCTTGTTAAAACTTGAGCAAATTGTAATATAATTTTAGGAATTGTAATATAGTTTTATAATTTTATAATCACGTATTATTATTTTTTAATGTAAATTATAATTGATTTTGGAGCTGATTTTATATGATTTCAATCTAAATGTATCTCAAATAATATTAGTATAGACAAATAATCATAAGGATATTGTTATGTTTAAAAAATTATAATCATAGGTATATTATATTTAAAAAATTAGTATTTGAAAATCGGTTTATATAAATATATATTTCGTTTTTATATAATATATATTTCGCTTTTATATAATATATGTTTCGTTTCTTAGAATATTAGTAAGAATCCTCCAGTAATAAAATACATTTTTTTAATAAGAAGGAAAATTTGTAAAAAATTAAAATCAGTCCATCATAAATTAAGATACTTTAAGACAGTAATATTTTTTTAAAAAAATAACTCGGTTATAAAATTCTTACTTCCGTTCAAATGTTCTACATAAAGAAACTTAATTTGTTTGATATTACAATAACGCGATAAAGTTAATTTTGTCGTGCCAATCATGCTATATATTTATATCTTTAACAAACGACGTTTAATCATTTGTATGGAAACATCTTAGCTTTTTTTTATCATCTTCGTATTTTTTCAGTCTGTATTAATGCGATCTGGCTCGGTTTAAACGAACAACTATACCTCAAAATTTGGCTTGCTCTTTTGAACAACTAAGAACCTCTTTTGCATGCTATTGAATATTTTATTTTAACAATATTTTATTTTAAAAGAAGTGTTGTGAATTTTGAAAATAAAACTGAAATATTAAACAATGATATGATAAACATATAATTGATTGTACCATTTATATAACAAGAAATATAGCAATTAGGTTTTTATTATCAACTGATTAATGTTATCAATATTTCTAAGTGATGATATAAAGCGACATCTATTGTATATCCTCATTTTAGAAGAACTGTTAGAGTATGTGAAATATTATCATGGATGTGATGAATGTCAGTAAAATCGGAGCTACAATAATATAAAATAAAAACTAAATAAAAAATATTATTAATCTTGCACGCATACTTACTTATTTGTGGTCATGATATCGTTTGGTGAAATATGGATGATAAAAATATAAAGAAAATAACTGACAAATGAAAACGCGTTGAAAAAAAGGGACAGAAAACTAAAATATTTCCTGCAAACGATAAAATTAGAATTTAGTTAGACAAAAATGATTTTTATAATTATTAAATTATTAAATCCCCTTTCTTCTCCCAGAAAATAATCCACGCTTTCTGCCTGAAATTAAAGAAAAAAAAAATCTCTAAACTCAACTTTCTAAAAAAAAGAAAAAAATTATTCAATATTTTTTTTAAATATTTTTTTGAAAAAAATAGCTTAAAAATAATGAATAAAAATTAATTTGAAAACCATAATGGAATTAAAATATCGTATGTGAGAGCTGCAATTTTAATTAATTTTTTTTTTCAAAATGATTAATTGCTTCCTAAAAAATTTTCAAATTCATTAATTTACATTACAAGTATGAATTGATTCTTCTAAAGCGACAATTATTATTCTCTCCAATAGTGCACAGTGTTTTCCCCCTGAAATCCGTAGAAATGGTATTTGGAAAAATATTTGAATAAAAATCATTATAAACTACACAAACCCCAAATAAAAAAATTTCTACATTAAATTTTATAATTCGATTTGGAAGTACCTTGAGTAATCTTTATAAACAACTTATATGGCAAATTTCATGGTTTTATTAGCAATTTCAAAATTACATAGATTATTCTGTACACCTCAACACTTAAATATAACATTTCTTTTCATAGGTAAAGATAGTCGTGTGAACAGGTCTGGCACTCTTTAAATTCGTCGGGATCAAATGTCCTCCTACTGGTGTAATGTGGAAGTTTAGAAAACTGGTGCCAGTTCAGATGTATTCCTCGTCATCTGAGCACGGTTCAAAAGTACGAGGTCCATCCCGAAATAGTCTTAGCGTTGCTATAAAACGGGCAGGCAAAAATCATATTTTTTTCTTGGTTTACAGATGCTGCGAAGTTTTATAAATGTTAATAGAGAATAGTTATTTGAAATCATATAGTTACAAGAGGCAGAAAACAAATTATCTAAATGAATATAGTAACGCTTTTCTTAATACTCAATATACATAAAAAATAATTATGCTGTTTATAATTAAAGTAATAATCTAGAGGAATAACCTTACCCCTTACATATTTTATGTTCGAAATCCGACTTCATAAAGAATTTAAATGTATTCGTGTTCCGTGCGTATTAAATCTTCCTGGACCAGAAACTATAAATTTGATGAAATTTCAAAAGAAGATTATTTGCTCATTTGTTGTCCCTCTCATCGGACCATGCTTCAAAGTTACATGGTTAGTTTCACATCAACTCTAGCATTGTTTCCAAAACCAGACATAAAGTAACTAAACTTAAAAAAAAAATTATATTTTGCTTGCATAATATGACACGCTTTCATTGATTAGAGTAAAATCTACTTTTTTTTCCACAAGGGGAATTGTATCCAAATTTCGACACATGTCCCTAACTTCAATAAATCCTTTGTAAAATGTTATCAAATTCGTTATGTTTTTGAGTTATTGGGTTCAAACATTAAAACCTCCGTAGACGATCTGAATTTTAATTTCTACATAAACGATTTTATGTGTACATTTTGACGAATTGAAATGATAAAATATGCAATTCCCAGCCAATTTCTAAAAATTAATTTGATATTCATCCACAAAAAAAACCGAATTTATATTTAAAAAAATTCATAAAGGTAACATTAGTTTACTTTTAAAAGGGAGTAAAAAGTTAAATGTAAAAATAATTTTAAAGAAAATTGTTGAAAAATTGGATAAACTTTTTAAAGACAGTCAAAATATTATTCATTTATAATATCGATTAGTTTTTTCAAACATTTAATTTCGTGCTAATTTCAAAAAATTAATTTAGTATTCTATCAATAAAAAATTAATGCATTTTATTTATTAAAAAATCTTTTAAAAAGTAACTATGAACTACTTTATTTCAAAGTAATAAAATTTAATTTTTTTTTACATAATAATAAAAAAGATAAAACATTTTAAACTCAGTTTAAATATTATTCAGTTATAATATCGAATAAATTTTAAAATCTGTTAATTAATATATCTTATTAGAACTATAATATGGTATTAACTTTATTAAAATAACATAACATAGCATAATATTAAATTTCCGAATGTAGTCAATTCGGAATTCTGTTACAATAATCTCCCAAACTTCAAGTGGTGCATTATATTTAATTTTATTTCTACAAGACCAAGTGTACGATCTTTGCAGATTAAATTTCTCTGAAAATATTCAAAAAATCATCTGTATGATCTCATCTATCGATCTATTAATCTATTTCTGCTTGAAGTTAGGTAACAAAATTCTGATAGATTTTATTCGAAATTTGAAAAATTAAAGATATTGCTTTTATTATCATGTGCAAACATGATTATTTTTATTATCACATTAGAACATGATGTTGTTTGGGTTTGAGGTTTTATGAAGCCTAAAAATACGTAGGAAACAAATTTTCGAAGCCCCAAAATGCATAGACAACAAATTGGCTATTTATCGCTTTTGAGGTAGCCATGTTTCGCTTATAGGGATATTAGAAAATATTGCAGAACGTTGGCACATTTGACGATTTATTGCTGACTAAAGTTACAACTTAATTTCCAAATAATTCATTCTCTGAATTCTTACGAATTGTCTTAATTAATTTAAATAATTACCCGGTTTGAAACAATAACGGGACTATCTGATTACTCATGCGTCAATGTTTTGAAAAAGGATGAGTCTTCTTTTTTTCCCCCTCATCTCAAAATCGATCCAGCTCCAAAACTTTGTTTGCGATCTGGAAAAATTGAAAATGAAAGTTTAAAAAAATTAATATTATTATTATATACAGAGAGAGTGAGAAATAAAGTGGAATATAAAATTCTCGTGATTATTTCCAACAAGTTTAAACTGGTTAATAACTTAAATCAACTGAGACAAATAATGATTTAAAATAATGTTCTCACATGATAATTTGAAATTTGCGATCTCAGATTCCATTTTCTTGATTTTTTTTTATTTATTTGTTTCTACGATTACGATGTTCCCTTTTTTGTAAGCATCTCTTGTACAACAATGTATTAAACGTGATATTGGTGTTCTAGCTAACACGCATGTATTCTGCAGAAAGAAAAAAAAAACACTCACACACACAATTCGAACTCTGTTACAAACTTTCCTTTTAATCTTTTATTTTCTTTGATCCCGCATATCAAATAACTTAAACAGCACTCAACAGCAGAACCGTCTTTTCATATTTGTCCATCTCTGCACACGAATGCCAACAAAGGCCTGAGCAAACGCAAGAGCCTCATTACTCAAAGTAGTTCTTGCACAATCCACTCTCCACCGACACCCGAAAGAAAAGTAAAGGGTCTGCACGCGACCGAGAAAAAAGAAGCCAAGCTATAAAAACAGCCGAAGGGGTCAGTGGCTCACAAAGAAAGGAGCCAAACTGCTCATCATCATAAAAGCGGGCTTGAAGAGGGATTCCCGGAAACATGGATCGATCACCTGGATCTGGAGTGAATCCATCTAATTTTTCTGGACAAGTGTGAAGGATGTTCCGTGCGTGTCGGAGATAACAAAATGAATCGTGTATGCACTCTTCGATCGCCAGATCTGTTTCCCAGAGATCGGTATTGATTTGATGTACTTCTTAGCTTCAGATATATAGTGCGGAAATATAGAGGACTTTTTCATGGGAAGTATTGTACAATAGCAGATATACTCGAAAAAAACAATATTTTTTTATTTTGACTAAAAACTCAACTTTATGGCTATAATACCATAGAGTATTTCATGATATAATGGTCATATTGTATATATATTTAATATTTGTCATATATATTTGTAATTGTCATGTATATTTAGTGATCATATTATATCAAAAGTAATAGATACTTTCGAGCGAGGCTTAATTTCCAACTTGAATAAACAACATCTTGTAGAGTAATATTTTATATTTAGAATGAAATTTGCTTCTAACTATATGAAATGTAACCAATAATTACTATTTTCATTGAACTCTATGAATGAGGTTAATTTCAAGGAACTCTTTCTAGAGCATTTTGAGGCAGCGGTGGCCTCGTGGTAAGGTCTTCGCTTTGTAATTGGAGGGTTTCAGGTTCGAGACCCAATTCCACTGAAAAACCGACTTGTAAATGAGTCTGGTGTACACTAAATCCGTCGGGGCCAATGTCCTCGCGCTAGTGTGGTATGGAAGTTTGGACAGGGGGTTGTCAGCTCATTTGTAATCCTCGTCATCTAACGAGGGTTTAGAATTACGAAGTTAGTCCCAAAATACCCTTGGTGTTGCTTTAAAACGAGACGTTAATAAAATTAAACTTTCTAGAACTCTAAGACTTTGTAAATATCCATTAAAAGTACTATTATTATTTCCAATTATTTTTAAATCTATAATTTAAATATAAAGACATCTATCCTAGCAATATAAGTTATTCAGGTTTAAATCAGCTAGAGTGATATCATTAAAACATTCTCACTTACTCTGTAGGGCCGCGGTGGCCTGGTGATAAGGTCTCGGATTCGGAACCAGAGGGTTTCAGGTTCGAGACTCAATTCCACCGAAGAGCCGTCGTGTGAGCCGTCGTGAGCCGTCGTGTGTCTCTTGCACATTAAATCTGTCAGGCCAAACTCCTGCTGGTGTGGCGTGGTGTGGAGAAGGGGGTGGCAGTTCAGGTGTCGTCCTCGCCATCTGACCATGGTTCAGAATTATGGGGTCAGTCCCAAAATAGCCCTCGTGTTGCTTTGAAACAGAACGTTAATACAACTAAACACATACTCTGTAGTTAAGATGCATACTCAACCCTTCCACCTTCACTTAAAATTGTGGATCTCGGGCATAACCAAGAATGCCACGATTACTTAATTTAATGTTTATAGATTCCCCATTGGTGTTATATGTTTTGATGTATCGCAAAGAAAATAGAATATATATTCTGACCGAGGTTTTATCCCCCCTCCCCCATGAACTGTCCGCAAACCAAAAATTTACTCAGAACTACAATTTTAGTAGCAAAATCATACACGAATCACATTAATCTAAGCTAATGAGTTCATGAATTATCGCAAATAGTATTTGTATTTATACAAAAATAAAGATCTGCGATAATTCAAGTATTACTGACACTGAAAAATTGAATTTCTTAATGCCTTATCACACGGCAAAATATCGTCAGGAGTTTTCCGTTTCTACCCTCAAGAACCAGTGAAGCAAGTTTTTCGTAATCGACAACTTTTTCTAACCAGTTTGAAAATGCCGACGATAATGACGGAAATATTGTCTGCAAACGAAATTCAACCAATCATGTGAAACTTTGAAGTGACGTCACTTTCGTTGTCGTTGCTGACGGAAAGTGCCGAAGATATTTCGCCGCGTGATAAGGCCTTTAAGTAAACACTGACAAACAGAATTTCTTAATGTATTCGGCTCAAAATGTGATAGAAATTCATACTTTAGACGCAAAACATACGTATTAAATATTATTCATCTGGTTTTCTGCGTTTTGTAGTGAACCAGTTTGTCTGCCTTCGGACAGACACAGATTGACTTCTTATGAATAGATTGCGTTCAATATTTGAGAGAAATCTGCAAATTTGACATGAAATTCAAATATAAAATGTCATCCATCTAATTCAAAACGTTTTTGAGTCATCGTGATCAAAGATTGAAAAGACGTAACTCCAAAATTGAGTCATTTGGACTGAAGGAGATCTGAAATGTAAATATTCGCCAAAATCTTGTGTTTAAATTATAATTATTAATTTGAAAATAACACTGATTTTTATATTTACATTTCTATACATTTTAGCGCTCTTTTTACATATTCAAAAGCTCTAAAGCATTCTTTCATATCATTTCTTTTTTTATACCTTTTATTTTCTCAATTTCTTTTATCTTTGGTAGAATTTATTTTTAAAAAACCTCAAAATTAAAGTCCGATGCATAGGTTTTATTCCCATTTGATATAATAATTTTTCAATGTTCTGCAATTCTTGAACTAGACAATAAATAGCTTTTTCATTTAGAAATATTCCATAGTTGTTTTAATGCTGCATAATGTAAAAAAGTATAATAACATTTTGTGTTATTTATCAATCTAACCGCATTTTTAAAGAGTGGATAAGTGGTTTAGTTACATTAATGTCCCGTTATAAAGCAACACTAGGTTTATTTGGGAACGGAAACCTCATAATTTTGAGCCATGGCCAGATAATGAGAAAGACACCTGAGGTGGCTCCTACCTCTCCAAGCTTTCACACCACAACAGAGGAAGGACGCTGTATCCTACAGATTTAGCGAAGGCCAGGACAGTTTACACACGATGGTTCTTTGGTGTCACCGGGTCTCTAGCCTAAAACCTTTGGGTTCCAAAGCCAAGATCTTACAACTAGGCTACCGTGGTCTATTTAGCTCGGGAACTAGATAATATCTTTCGTAAACTGTTACAAAATGTTGTGTAAATAAGCAGATAAACTAAACTAAAGGTTTTTTACTTTATACGTCTTTTCAGACAATGAAGTCCTTTCCTCCAATTAAAAAAAAATCTTTTAATTGGAATATTTTGGTTTCATACGTGTTTTTTCAATCCTTTATTTTATTTCGCAAAAATTCCAAAATATAGCTATTTTAGAGGTTTTTCAAAAAATACAACATTAACGTTATCATATTCTAATCGTAATCATAGTTCTAAAGAATTGAACGAGAAATTATTAGTTTGTAAAATTATTAGAAATTATTAGACTGCACGAGTAAAAGAACAAATGGCTGGACTAAATTTTCAAAAGATAAGCATTGTTTGCCAATGTAATTATCCATAGTTAAGCAGTCCAAATTTTAAAGCATGCGCCGAGACAGATCGAAATTCGAGTTTGCCTAATGACAGCATCTATTTACCGAAGCAATTTTGGCAGCAGTCGCTTCCCGCAACGATGTATAAATTGCTTTTCTATCCAGGGTCCTCTCGACAGTTTTGAAGTATGTTGACGACGTCCATTCATCATCCAAGTTTCCTCAAAGCAGAAGATCGTCAATATATCACACTACCGGAAACATTGTCTTCCATTACTTTCTTGTATTTTTGAAATTGCTTGATCATAATGAGATTTCGTTGCGTAGATGAAATTTTCTTTTTCTTTCAAACCTCTTCTGTAAACCATTAATTATAAGAACTTTGGGTTATTCTGAAGTTTTAACCTTGCCCTGAGACTTGATACTTGTAATTCTATCATGTATACCGCTTTTTTGCTTTCTCGTATAGAATTACTCACAGAATAATCAATATTGGTTATTAAAAAAAATTCGACCTCAAAATTTTGACGAATTTTCATCAATCGAATGTTTTGAACCACCCCGAGTCTGACGATGTTTTTAGACTTATACCTACGTATATATATATATATATATATATATATATATATATATACGTAGGTATATATATATATGGATTTATACCTATTTGTTTATGTGAAATATAACTGAAAAACGCGTAAAACAGCTGATTAAAGTTTGGCCTTTAAGCAAAATTTCTGAATTTTTATAGAAATTTGAATTAATCCATTACTAAGAATTTTTTCTGTCTAAGAAAGAGTGAACATAATAGATACAAAACGCAAAGAATTAATTAAACATTCAATTTATTATCAAAAATGAAGGACTATCAAATTGTGAATTCGCCAAATAATTAAATCTGTCGATCTGTATATGTTGTATGTATTTAAATCTGAGGATTCAAAATGGTTCATATAGATATATTAGGTTGGTGCGTATGAAATGTCGGATTCTTAAGTGATTGTATAAAACTGCATATCTTTCTTCAAAAGCTGTTTATTCAATCAAAGTATGCTCCATTCGCTTCAATACACTTCTCCCAACGAGATTTTAAAGCGTAGATGCCTGTCTTAAAAAAATTTAGGTCTTTAGAATTAATAAACTCTGATATCGAGTTTTTTAGACTGTCTTCATTTTCATAGTGTTTGCCCCTTAAAAACAGCTCTAAATGCTTGAAAAAATGAAAATCGGCCGGCGAGAGATCCGGTGAATAGGGTGGATGCTGCAAAACTTCATATTCAAGTTCGTTCCAGCTTATTTCGCTCTGTCAGTGCGTGCGGTACCCACTTGTCCATCTTCTTAACCTTGCCAATCTCAGAAAGGTGTCTCAATATCGTTGTATGGTCAACTTTCATCCTGATAGCAAGTGCCCTCGTGGATACGGCTGGATCCGCTTCCACTAGAGCCTTCAGGTCATCATTCTTCACAGACGTTTTGGGTCTTCCGCGCGGCTCATTTTGCAGTGAAAAATCGCCAGTCCGAAATTTTTCGAACCAACGCTGCACTTTCCGATCGTTAACCGTATTCTCCCCAAACGCTTGGTTTATGTTGCGTGCAGCTTTTGCAGCACTATTACCAAGTTTGTACTCATATAAGAAAACGACGCGAATGTCGGCAGAATTCATATCGGCAATAAACTCAAAAGAAATAACAAAAGGGAAGACCTTCGAGAAAACCTATTTTGCTGAAATGAGTCTCTGGCAATGGACAATACGACTATGAATGAGGTTATGCCAAAGACAAAAGTATAACGAAAACAGGGAGACAAACGTCCGCATGTAAAGAGAATCCGACATTTCATACGCACCAACCTAATAGTACGCATTTATTAGTACTGCATCAAATTTTAAATAAAATTCGTTAAATAATTAACATCTTTCGATATATGCTTTTAAATCTGATAAACCAAACAATTCAGATAGATGAAATTCAAAATGTAACTTAGTAATTTTGATTTTAATTGATCAGAAAGATACGCACAAAATGTATATTTGGTTGTTACTGTTTTTTCAATATTCTACAAAGCAGAAAAGTTTGGTAAATGGGACTCAGAAAATAAAACAGAGCAATAGTGCCATTTCACAGCCTTTCGCAAGGTCTACAACTTATAAGTTAGGGAAAGAAGATTCAAGACAAGAATTAGGAAGTGCATAAGAAGAAATTAAAGATAATACCAGGTATATATCTTATTATTCCCTTCAGTTATAATTTTTAGGGTAGATACATTTAATTTTTAGAGGTAATTTTTTAGGGTAGATATTCCCAGGTATATATCTTATTATTTCCTTCAGTTATAATTTTTAGGGTAAATATAGTATTCACGTAAATAGTTATCTATTTAAATTGACAAACTAAAGATAGTTCAGATTAACAATTGTGGGAGAGGGGGACAGGTGGTGTATCATAGCTTTCATTTAAATAGAACTCAATATTTTTATGAACAAATCCGTTATCAGTGATTATATAGCATAAAAAATCAAATAGAATCAGTAATAGATAATGATAATATATTTAATACACCAAATACAAGTATCAAAACTCAGACAAATCGTACATAAGAGTAACATTTTTAGTATCGCACTAGCAAGAAACGCTTAGAGAAAACTCTTAAAACTCTCTCTCT